>SJYC01102869.1:0-14340 GCA_006408675.1 Madoqua kirkii
TATGCAGATGACACCACCCTTATGGCAGAAAGTGAAGAGGAGCTAAAAAGCCTCTTGAGGAAAGTGAAAAAGGAGAGTGAAAAAGTTGGCTTAAAGCTCAACATTCAGAAAATGAAGATCATGGCAGCCGGTCCCATCACATTCATGGGAAACAGATGGGAAAACAGTGGAAACAATGTCACACTTTATTTTGGTGGGTGGGCCTCCAAAATCACTGCAGATGGAGACTGCAGCCATGAAATCAAAAGCTGCTTACTCCTTGGAAAAAAAGTTATGACAAACCTAGATAGCATATTGAAAAGCAGACACATTACTTTGCCAACAAGGTTCATCTAGTCAAGGCTATTGTTTTTCCATTGGTCATGTATGGATGTGAGAGTTGGACTGTGAAGAAAGCTGAGCACTGAAGAATTGATGCTTTTGAACTGTGGTGTTGGAGAAGACTCTTGAGAGTCCCTTGGATTGCAAGGAGGTCCAACCAGTCCATCTAAAGATCAGTCCTGGGATTTCTTTGGAAGGAATGATGCTTAAGCTGAAACTCCAGTACTTTGGCCACCTCATGCGGAGTTGACTCATTGGAAAAAAACTCTGATGCTGGGAGGGATTGGGGGCAGGAGGAGAAGGGGACGGCAGAGGATGAGATGGCTGGATGGCATCACCAGCTCAATGGGCATGAGTTTGAGTGAAGTCCAGGTTGGTGATGGTCAGGGAGGCCTGGTGTGCTGCAATTCATCAGGTCACAAAGAGTCAGACATGACTGAGCCACTGAACTGAACCTGCAAAGAATGAAACTAGAACACTTTCTAACACCATAACCAAGAATAAACTCAAAATGATTAAAGATCTAAATGTAAGACCAGAAACTATAAAACTCCTGGAGGAAAACATTGGCAAAACACTCTCTGACATAAATCATAGCAAGATCCTCTATGACCCACCTCCCATAATGGAAATAAAAGCAAAAATAAAAAAATGGGACCTAATTAAATTTAAAAATTTTTGCACAATGAAGGAATCTATAAGCAAGGTGAAAAGACAGCTTTCAGGAAAATAAATGATGCAATCAAAAACTGGGCCAAAGAACTAAGCAGACATTTCTCCAAAGAAGATATACAAATGGCTAATAAACACATGAAAAAGATACTCAACATCACTCATAATCAGATAAATGCAAATCAAAACCACAATGAGGTACCATTTTACACCAATCAGAATGGTTGCTATCAAAAAGTCTACAAACAATAAATGTTGGGAGAGTGCGGAGAAAAGGGAACCCTCTTACACTGTTGGTAGGAATGCAAACTAGTACAGCCACTATGGAGAACAGTGTGGAGATTCCTTATAAAACTGGAAACAGAACTGCCGTATGACCCAGCAATCCCACTGCTAGGCATATACACTGAGGAAACCAGAATTGAAAGAGACACATGTACCCCAATGTTCTTCACAGCACTGTTTACAGTAGCCAGGACATGGAAGCAACTTGATGTCCATCAGCAGACGAATGGATAAGAAAGCTGTGGTACATACACACAATGAAGTATCACTCAGCTATTAAAAAGAATGTGTTTGAATCAGTTCTAATGAGGTGGATGAAACTGAAGCCTATTATAGACTGAAATAAGTCAGAAAGAAAAACACCAATACAGTATATTAATGCATACATATGGAATTTAGAAAGATGATAATGATGACCTTATATGCAAGACAGCAAAAGAGACACAGATATAAAGAGCAAACTTTTGGGCTCTGTGGGAGAAGGCGAGGATGGGATGAATTGAGAGAATAGCATTGAAACATGTATATTATCATATGTGAAATAAATCGCCAGTCCACATTTGATGCATATGACAGGGTGCTCAGGGCTTGTGCACTGGGATGACTCTGAGGGATGGGAAAGGGAGAGAGGTGGGAGGAAGTGTCAGGATGGGGAACACATGTACACCCATGGCTGATTCATGTGAATGTATGGAAAAACCACCACAATATTAAAGTAATCAGCCTCCAATTAAAATAATGTTTAAAAAAGAAAAATAAAGCTGTCTGTAAGATAGAATATCTTCCCTTAAAGAGACTAACAAAAGCATACTGCTTTGAATTTGTAATCCATTTATTCCTAAATTAATTCTTGAATTGGTTTGGAGATGAAGATAATGAATCGCAAAAAATGTATTTTTCAGTGTTTTTTCAAGGATCTCATCTGCTACTGTAGTATAAAATGTGACACAGTAGGTAAAATGAAAAAGGTTAAGATGCATTTAAGCTAGCTTTTCCCAATAAATCCCATGTGCTATTTCTTTCTAGCTATTCATTCCATTATAAACTTAATTAGAAACCTTTTCTTTTTAATGCTGAGAAAAAGCATTTTGATATTACTAACTCTATATGTAGGATCTTCAAATCTTATTAAATGGCTGATTTGCAGTTACACTAAATTGACTTTTTAGTTTTAATACACCTAGTAGGATGATGCTATAAAAGCTTTTAAGGAAGGCAATGAATGTTTTGGAGTGGACTCCATGATGCTTCAATCAGTCTATATTAAGACATGATTGTCTGAATTGATAGAATAAGAAATAAGGTGCTACATTAAATGAAACAATAGTTGTTAGGTGCATATTTAAGATTAATCTACATAGAGAGATATACATTTTATTTTTTACTGAAAAAGATAGAAATTTTATTGTGCAAACTATGATTCTAATGCATTTCAGTAATAATTTGTAGTTGTTGCCAGTTGTTAGGCATTCTAAAAACCAAAGTATGAATTGGATTACAATCTACCTAAAATTTACTGCATTCAGTAAAGGGCTAAAGCACTCAAGCTTTGAAATCATCTACTGCAAAACTGTTTATTCTCTGTATAAAATCTTACTGTATATTGTGTCCTCAAAGATATAAGGGCTGCAATGGAATAGACTACTAAACATCTCAACTATTAATTTATTGGCTTCCAAAGCCATGCTTGAAAAGCATATAGAGTAGCAGATTGGAGGTTGGTAAGAAAGAGTAAGTGAGATTTGACAATTCTATTGGACTGTTCTGTGGTTTGAAATTGGAATATTTTAAGGTTACATGAGCTGAAAAAGATATTTTGAACAAATAGCTTCATACAGTTAGTTTGGTTTTAAAAGCTGGAGGAATATCAAAAATTCATTTTATTCTTCAGAAATAATTAGAAGTGGGAAGCAGTTTATTGTAAATATCAGAAAACACAAATAGTGCAAACTCCCCACTGGCAAATATCTTGGTATTGTCTCACCCAGTGTGAGTCATAGCCCATCTGGTTCAGGTGCCCTTGCCTTTGAAAGGCCTAGCCTTGGTCTTTAACTATTTATTTCTAATAATCTGGGTGGCAACAAAATGAGGTTTTATGCATTTTACAATCACTTCTCAAAATGAGTAATGAGTCGTACCTTGGAACAATTTATATTTTGGGAAACTATATGTTTTACAGTTAATTGACACCTAAGATTTTTCTAGCATGGGGTTAAATGAGGGAAATGACCCAAAGAAGAGACACATTAGGTCTCTGCACAGTCTTGGTAATAGAAAGAGCCTATCAGAGTAATATAAGGCAACTAGTCTATTTCAAATATTACACTAATTCCAAAAGAAAGGAAAGAAAATGTTTGGCTGTTTTAATGGTTCATTTCAAACCCTGGGGTGAAGAGATTAGCAAAACAAGTGATCAAACAACAAAGGATATCCTCAAAGTCTGAGATTTATTAGTTTGCATTCACAAATGTCTGCTTTTATCTTGCTTTTGGATTTTTAGTATAGTCATCTCACTTTCTTTACTTTTCTTTACAATATCTTTCCCACTATGTCATTTATTTTAAAGGAATTTAACTTTTTCCTATTGTGGATTCCTCAGAAATCTTAAATAACACCTTTCTCAATAGAGATCCCCCAGCCTATCACCACTTGAAAAACACATTGCTCTAGAGTCCCAGAGAGGGCGCATCCTCCAAGACAGAGCCACATTTTCACAAACACAAAAGAAGCCAAGATGAGAGTTAAGCAAAAATATTTCATCTTTGTCAACATGTAATTACCATATAAGAACTCAGTTCCTTCCTCTTCTGTTGATGAAGGGTATTTTGTTAGGCTGTTTGCAGGTTTGCTTTTGCCACTGGTATTTTCTCAGATTGTTTCCAGCTATCCTTTCTCACTATGATCTTTGTGTTGGTGAAGTTTGGATTTGATTTTCCAACTAGCTCAGTTACCCATGACCAGTCCCCAGAGCCACACATTCCCTTCACTTTTTTGCTTTGTAGTGCCAAATCTTTCATGCCTCGCTGAAAACTGCATAACATTAAACACCTACTGCAGATATACGTTCAAATTACAGATGCAACAAACTATCCACTGAGAATCCACTAAATCACTGAAGCAACAAACCTGCAGATCCAGAGTTAGCTCCAGTAAATTGCAATCTACAATATACTTCTCCATCTGATGATAAAAGTAAAGCATATTTTATTTTAAAATGCTGACAATAACTCCTAAGCAATCAATACCTCTCCTGGAAAAAGGAAATTGCACAGCTCCAACTGCTGCTGCACATACATTGAAAAAGACAGACAAACTATAGATGTGAGCCCTTTGGCAAAGCCCAGGTATGAAAAGGTTTTGGCACCTGGCACTTAGATTAGATGCAGTAGTCAGCCCTTGAACTCTTTGGGTTGCATGTGCTGAGCTTCTCATGTTTGACAGAATGTTGTCTTGCAAGCTTCAGGAATGTCTAAAATCAAATACCAAGACTTTACTGACAAATGTGTGACTTTTCCCCACCTCTCCTTTGTTGGATGTGGGCTCAGTTTATGTAATAAAAACTGAGCAAAAGCAAAGCAATATTAAATGGGATACTATATGGAAAATACTATATTCCTGAAGTGGTAAATCCCTTACTGAGGGACAGATGTTAATTTGCCATGAAAAATAAATTTTAAAAAATTTCAGAAACAGGAAGAAGGAAACGTCTCTTCAATGGAATTTGATTCTGGAAAAACATACCTGAGTCTTATGCATTTATTATGCACTGCAGGGCTGAGTCTTAGAAGACGGCATAAATATAGAAAGTAAAGCCTATCAGCGGGTGGGGAGGGATTCACAGAAAAAGAACCAGGCAATAAGCATATAAAAGTGTTCCTTATTTATAGAATGCACAAATCCAAAATGTCAGAGTTTGTGATCACTCCCAAGTTACATTCGGATAAGGAAGTTATTAGCAATTTCTCTGGAGGAAATTCAGCAACATTACTCTAGGTATCACATGCCCTTTTTTTTTTTTTTCAAATCTCAGCTTATTTTTGTAATTGTGCTGTCACTATATCTGCGAATGTTTGCAAATGCTTTCAGGTTTGAGAAATTTTCTTTCCAATTCAAAGTGCCCTCTGTGATTCAGAACTAGATACTTCCATTTATAACATTTGATGAATCGCTTTCCATATGTATGCCCTTCGAGGAAGTTTGGCAACTTTTAGTTTTATGGTTGATGGCAATATGTGTTAGGGGCATAGAAAATGATGCAAATCTGTATGGTGCTTCAAATCAGGGAATCCACCCAAGCAACCACCAGAAATAGCTTTAGAATTTTTCAGTGTGAAAAAGAAATGTTAGGAACCTGGAAACTTCAAAAAAGAAAAGTCGTATCTTCAAATGACTGCTATGAACTAGCCCAAACTCATACCAATTATTTTATTGCTTCCACACATGGTAAGGATATACCTTATACTAAGCATTTAACTAGCAATACATTTTATTTTTAAAAATGAGTAAGACATTATTATATTTGGTCTCTTTATGGTTTTGTTACCTGCGAAATTATCAAAACATACTTTATGGAAGAGATTCATATTTTCAGCCTACATGGCCTCAGTTAGCTTGTTTGTTTAATCATTCATTCAAAGTTTATGGAGTTGCTCTTTTTATCTCATTATAACTGTGTAAGGAAAGATGTTCTCAAGGTGCCCATGAGCTTAAGAGGAGACAATACCATACTAAGAAGAGATATAATATTGTTGGGCTTCCCTGGTGGCTCAGATGATAAAGAATCCCCCTTCAGTGGGGAAGACCTGGGTCTGACCCCTGGGTTGAGAAGATTCCCTGGAGGAAGGCATGGCAATTCACTCAAGTATTCTTGCCTGGAGAATCTCATGGACAAAGGAGCTGAGCAGGCTACAGTTCATGAGGTCACAAAGAGTTGGACACGACTGAGCGACTAAGCACATCACAGAATGTTGTCATAGAAGTTTGAACATGAGAATTTTGAAGTATGTCAGAAATTGCAGATACTCTGCTGTGCCTGGAGCTTAGGGAGTCTAGAGTGGAAAGCAGTGGTTAGACATGAGATAAAGTGGTTAGGAACAGATTCTACTAAGGCTTAAATTGCAGGGTAAAGAGTTTGGAAGTTATCATCTGTGTAGTGGGAGGCCTTTGAAAACTACTATAGAGAATCACGTGACAAAACATAAATTTTAAAAGTAAGTCTTAAAATTGAATGTGAGGTCACCTGGAAAAAGTAAGAGATTAAAAGTAGAAATAGTTTAATAGAGTTGAGGAAGTTCTTCACATATTCCAGTACTAAGCCCAGATTAAATCCAGTTAATCATATACTGTGATTAGGAGCTGAACCAAGGTCAGCAGTAGGAAGTGAGAAACAGGTCCAGATTTGGGGCATTTTTCAGATATTAAACTGGCAGAATTTGAAAACATGTAGCTGTGCCCTTTTATGGTGATACAGAAAGCTGTTTGGGAGAGGAAGGCACTAAGAAGGATCATAGGATGCTATTCAGTGAGAAGGGCACACAGGAGGAGAAAAGCACATTTTTAGGGGACAAAAGATAAAAAGATTTTGTTTCACAGATGTTGGCTTTAATGGGTCTGTGCAAGATTGGAGTAGAGGAGTCAAGAAAGCAGTTAGAAATAAAAGTCTATTTTATTTATTACTTAATAAAAAGATGGGGTTTAAAAAAAAAACCTCTAGTAATAAGAGTTTCCTTACATCTATTCTTCTTTGTAGGATGTAGGTCTTCAGTGCATCTTTTTTTTTTTTTTTTTTTTGCTAAGCTTTTCTCAAGTTTCATTTATTTCATTCTAGTATTCAGAAATTCAGTACATTATTTTTTAAGTAAATTACCTCCTCACCCTTAGTATTACCTCCCATCAGTCCTCATGTTTAGAAATAATCTGCCCTATCCCTTGATCTGCTTCTTTTGTTCCTTTGCTTCCTGAATTTATTAACAGAATTGTCTGACACTGGAATAATAATTTGCAATCATCATGAGAACACTTGCTGTTTCCATCTTATTCCTCTCTTTAAAAAGTACATCAATTAATTATTTTTCTTTTCCTTTTTATTTGTTTGTTTTTTTTTTAAACCTCAGCAACACATTAGTCAGATAATTTGAGGAAAGAGTTTCCATTGACTCTCAGGTTGTTTCTTGTGTTTCCTTTGGTTACAACTGAGATAATATATACCTGAGGACATGCGGTTGCCTTGTCACTTTACCACTTTGTGGGGTCATAAAGCCTTACTGGTCTTATATCCCTTTATAATTTAACTGCATGAAAGTGCTTGAGGACTTATGCCAGCTTAAAAAGTGTCCTATGCCCTTATCAGGATAATTAATAAAATAATAACTATCCATATACTCAGCGGATGCTAGTGTTTATAATTTTCTTTTTAAAAATGCCTATTTCTTTCCTAATGGAGATGATGGAATTACAGTTATTTTAAATCCTAAAAGGTGATGCTGTTAAAGTGCTGCACTCAATATGCCAGCAAAGTTGGAAAACCCAGCAGTGGCCACGGGATAGGAAAAGGTCAGTTTTTGCTCCAATACCAAAGAAGGGCAATGCCAAAATATGTTCAAAATACTGCACAATTGTACTCATCTCACACACTAGCAAAGTAATGCTCAAAATTCTCCAAGTGAGGCTTCAACTGTAGTGAACCAAGTACTTCCAGATGTTCAAGCTGGATTTAGAAAAGTCAGAGGAACCAGTCAAATTGCCAACATCCATTGGCAAGAGAAAAAGCAAGAGAGTTCTGAAAAAACATCTACTTCTGCTTTACCAAATATGCCAAAGCTTTTGACTGTGTAGATCACAACGAACTGGAAAATTCTTCAACAGATAGGAATACCTGGCCACCTTACCCACCTCCTGAGAAATCCGTATGCAGGTCAAGAAGCAAAGTTAGATCTGTACATGGAACAATGGACTGGTTCCAAATTAGGAAAGGAGTACGTCAGTGCTGTATATTGTCACCCTGTTTATTTAACTCATATGCACAGAACATCACGCAAAATGCCAGACTGGATGAAGAACAAGCTGGAATTAAGATTGTCAGAGGAATATCAATAACCTCAGATATGAAGATGACACCACCCCTATTGCAGAAAGTGAAGAGGAACTAAAGACCCTCTTGATTAAAGTGAAAAAAGACAGTGAAAAAGGTGGCTTAAAACTCAGCATTCATAAAATGAATATCATGGCATCCAGTCCCATCAGTTCATGGCAAAAAGATGGGGAAACAATGGAAATAGTAATAGGCTTTATTTTTCTGGGCTCCAAAATCACTGCAGATGGTGACCACAGTCATGAAATTAATAGATGCTTGCTCCTTGGAAGAAAAGCTATGAACAGCCTAGACAGCATATTAAAAACCAGAGACATTACTTTGCCAACAAAGGTCTGTCTAATCAAAGATATGGTTTTTTGAGTAGTCATGTATGGATGTGAGAGTTGAACCATAAATAAAACTGAGTGCAAAAGAATTGATGCTTTTGAACTGTGGTGTTGGAGAAGACTCTTGAGAGTCCTTTGGACTACAAGGAGACCAAACCAGTCAATCCTAAAGGAAATCAATCCTGAATATTCATTGATAGTACTGATGCTGAAACTGAAACTCCAATACTTTGCCCACATGATTCAAAGAACTGACTCATTTGAAAAGACCCTAATGCTGGGAAAGATTGCAGGTAGGAACAGAAGGGGATAATAGAAGATGAGATGGTTGGATGGCATCACCAACTCAATGAATGAGCTTGAACAAGCTCTTGAAAATGGTGAAGGACAGGGAAACCTGGTGTATTGTAATCCACGGGGTCACAAAGAGTCAGACATGACTGACTGATTGAACAAGAAATGTTGATGAATGTGGTGTTTGCTCCAATGTGAGGGATGAGATAAGGGAATAACACTGGAGCCGTTGAGAACATAAAAAAATAGCCATAAATCAATTTCTAAAAAATAAATAAATAGATTGATTAAAAAGTTGAAGCTTTCAGATTTGACATTTTGGGGGAAATGACTTTTGGTAAGATGAAGTGAGATACCAGATTTTAAAAATGCCAGGTTGTTCTTTCTAAAAAGATTTTTAAGTAAGCTTTTTTCTCTCTCACTTAGAAGAGGGGAAAAAACTCAGCCTTTCTGAGCATAGTACATATGGTTGTCTAGGCAACGAGCACAATAATAACATCTACAGCATCAATGTGAACCTTAATTATAGCATTGTATTAAACTAGCACATGTTAATTCTTTAGCAAAACACATATATTCTTTACTATCGGGAAATATCAGCTATTTATACATCGCCTCTCAAATTTTAGTGCCTGCTTTTTAACCAAGTTTTGTGACAAATGGCTAAGAATTGTAGCAATTTCTCTCATGATATTTCAAGAATGAAAGCCAGGGTTGATGAGATGACATTTTGTTTATGTTATGTTCATTTTAGCAATTATTTATGGAGTGTCACTGATGTGCCTAGTGCACTGGGAAAGGTTTTAATTTTTATTCTTGTTTTCAGTATAAAACACAGTCTGTGCTATAAAAGATGTTTAAAGCATATTAAGGATATAAGGCTATCATGTAAAAAAGGTCCAAGAACATCAATATTTAAATATCTCCATATATATTATCTGAATAAAGTAATCCAGTCAAGTATTCAATTTGAATCAAGCACCAGACTTTGATACTGCTGTACAACAAAATAGCACAAATCTAGTGCATGGAAAGCATAAACATTTTGAGCTTACAGTGCTGTAAGTCAGAAGTCCAGGTGAGCTCAGCTGGTATCTCTGATCCTGGTTTCACAAGGCCAAAATCAAGTTATCAGTGGGCCAGGGCTTTTAGCTGGAGACTGCGTGAAAGTGTTTGCTTCCAATCCTATTTATTCTGTCTGAATTCAGCTCCTTGTGCTTATAAGACAAAGTCCCTGTTTTCTTGCTGGCTGTCAGTTGGAAACTGCTCTCAGCTCCTAAAGGTTGTCAACGTGGTCTGTTTTCAGTTGCATGCATCTGCAACCCAGCAAAGGGGCACCAAATACACCCCTTCCCCCCATAATGCTGCCGTGTTTTGAGTCTGATTCCTCCTTCTTTGACTAGATGGAGAAAATTCTCTGCCTTTTAAGGGCTTAGCTGATTTGATCAGACCCACAGAAGCAATCTGTATAGCTAAAGATCAATTGACTTAGAATTTGAATTACATCTGCAAAATTTCTTTAGAACTTTATCTAGATTAATGTTTGCCTGAATAACCAGAGGAAAAAACTCTTGGCTATCCATATTAAGAATACTGCCTACCACTCTATAGGGCATCAGAAAAGGATGGGAATTACTGAAAGATATCCAGAGTTGAAATGGATTTGAACTCATCTTTCGAAAAAGAGGTAAAATTTGGGCATATGGATGCTATTCCAGGTGGGAGAAACAGCATGAACCAAAGCAGAGAGATTCAGGTAAGGAGTAGGTTTTGTATAGAACAATAGATAGACTTGTGGACTTTATGATCAGAGGCTTTAGGATCTAGTGAAAGTGAGCTTCATAGCTATGTGACTTGAGCAAGTTACTTTAACCTGGTGACTCAATTTGATTATCAATAGAATGAGGGTAGTGGAATATGGCTCAAGATTATTGAAAGTGCTTGGAAGTTCCATAGAGATAGGAAGATAAATAGATAGAGACAGAGACATAGATATAAAAATAGAAAGAAAACTGCTGCTGCTGCTGCTAAGTCACTTCAGTCATGTCCAACTCTGTGCGACCCCATAGATGGCAGCCCACCAGGCTACTCTGCCCCTGGGATTCTCCAAGCAAGAACACTGGAGCGGGTTGCCATTTCCCTCTCCAATGCATGAAAGTGAAAAGTGAAAGTGAAGTCGCTCAGTCATGTTTGACTCCTAGCGACCCCATGGACTCCAGTCTACCAGGCTCCTCCGTCCATGGGATTTTTTATGCAAGAGTACTGGAGTGGGGTGCCATTGTCTTCTCTGAAGAAAACTTCTAGCTTCTGTTAATGCATACCAGGATTATCGTATCTTTTATCACATGGAGTTACATTTTTAATTCACATTCCGGTTTGGAGATTATGGGATACCTGTTGGTGTTTGTTGCTTCTTAGATGTATATTTCACTTTGTATTTTGAGTTTTTAAACCATTATGAACCCCACATTACTCTATATGTCTAGATAATTGGTGAGAACATTAAACTGAATAAAATAAAAATTTGGGGGAGGTAAATATCACCTCTGCCCCTATTCCTTATACTTGCCACTTATAGTTGGCACAGCACTGCTGATTATTATCATTTGAATATAAATTTTCAAATTAGTTAACAGTCCCTAATAGTAGTACCATGCTTTCCAAAGTTACTGAGAAAAATATCCTTTTGAGCAGGATAAGAAATTTTCATGAACTAAACATAGGTGAATTATACATTTTTACTTATCTGTATGATCCACCAATTATACATTCAAGACAAATGAATACCTACTAGGTGCCAGACATAGTACTTGTGGATTAAAAAGATGGATAAGACATGCTCTCTGCTCTGACAAATCTTTTTCACCAATGATGAAGTGTCTAGGAAAAGCTATTTTCCTTTATTTGCACAACTGCTACCACACTCAATATTTCTGACACCAAGTTTCTGGGTTTATCCCTACACCAACCAATTCTTCAACACCAGCTGGGTGTCCTAAAATTCAGTTCAGTTTTCACAGTATCTTTATAGAATTGTGAGTTGGTCTTTCTGGTGAGCAGCTCCCATCCAGGAGCACACCAAGGGACAACGGATCCTGCTATCACACAGGAAATTCCTAGGGTTTTAGCTCTGTGTCAGGAACCAGAGTGAAAGGCCAAATAGTGGACAAAAGATGCTCTTAGCACTCTTGTCATTTAGAAAATTCCAATGATTTTAGGAGCACTCTTCCAGGAATCAGAGGCAGAGAGCAATATACATGTATTTCCTATATTTTATAGGGAGATCTACACATATGCAAACATGTTGTTGTTGTTTAGTTATTAAGTTGTGTCTGACCCTTTTGTGACCCCATGGCCTATAGCCTGCCAGCCTCCTCTGTTCATGGAATTTCCTAGGCAAAAATACTGGGATGAGTTTCCATTCCTTTCTCCAGGGGCTCTTCTCCACCCAGGGATCAAAGCTATGTCTCCTGTGTCTCCTGCATTGGCAGGTGGATTCTTTTACCACTGAGCCACCTGTGAAGCCCATATGCAAGCATACACACACACACACACACACACACACACACACACACACACACAATTAATTATAACAGACTTGTTAGTTAATAAACATTATGTTTATGTTTGGCATTTTCAGGATATACATTCTGTTAAACCATAGTGTATGAGATCATGTTGAGTAGCTATATGGTACAATGACAAGTTTCTGCTTGTTTATGGATTTATTCATTTCACAATTATTTATTATTTCTTCTTTGCCAAGATATGTCACACACTACTAATGCCAAGAGGAATAAGGCAACTCCCAAGGAGCTCACTGTCTAGTGAATGTAAAAGATATTCCAAAGACTGTCATGCAGGGGTTATGGTTCTAAATTAGTGATCTGCATCCTTCATGTAAGTATGAGACTCACAGTATGTTTCCTTGAGAAATGAAGTAAAACCAAAATTATAATTCCTATACTTTAAAAGCACAAAATAGAAAGTTACAGTGAATCTTTCATTGACAAGAATATATATTAAATTTGAGCATATTTGCCAGACCTCCTTTGGATTAAGTATAGCCCTTCCTATAGTGACCTTTTAAAATGCAAATGTCCCTGGAGAGTTAATCCATTAAATCAATATCACATTAGTGGCTTTTTTTTTCCCCCTTTGATAGAAGGAGCCCAATGAAGAATGAAGATACAGAGGGTTAGTTATAAGAAGGGAGGGTACTTGGAGAAATTTCAGAAAGTTCATCTACTTTATCCTTTTGCTGAGGTCCTGATGCTACATTTCTAGCTTAACTGAATACTTACTTTAAATGGAAGCATGTTACTAAGCAGCACTCAATTTCCTTTGCATATCTTCACTGTACTTCTCAACCCACTTTTATTAAATACTTAATACTTAGTGGCAAAGTGGCCTATAGGAATATATGTCATAATTTAGGTATAATGGTTTTCTTGCAATTTGGAAAGGAATAAATACATAAACACATGTTACTAACCTTTTGAAAAATATCGTAAAGAAAAAGATTTACTTCCATCTTAAGTCAGGGTACATATGTCCTTAGCAGTTGATGCCATTTATGAGCAAATCTTCACAATGATTTCCAATAAAAGATTGCAGAGGCAAACATCTTTTCGCTGTCTTTAAATATACCATGTGCTTTCCTGCTATGTTTTGTCTGGGGACTCAGCTGTCTTCCATTACATACACAAATTTGACCTTTAGCTTAATTTTTCTAAACTAGTTATTATAAAGCCCAAATAAAATATACAAAAGGGTACATATGTCCTTAGCAGTTGATGCCATTTATGAGCAAATCTTCACAATGATTTCCAATAAAAGATTGCAGAGGCAAACATCTTTTCGCTGTCTTTAAATATACCATGTGCTTTCCTGCTATGTTTTGTCTGGGGACTCAGCTGTCTTCCATTACATACACAAATTTGACCTTTAGCTTAATTTTTCTAAACTAGTTATTATAAAGCCCAAATAAAATATACAACACATCCAGCAAATTTCCCTAACAATTTAAAACATAACTTCACAATTAAACTATTATTTGTCTCCTTCTATAATTGATTTTCATTAAGATTGGAAACAATTGGGTAGCCTTTCCTTTTCTAGGCGATCTTCCCAACCCAGGGACTGAACACAGGACTCCCGCATTGCAGGTGGATTCTTTACCAACTGAGCTATCAGGGAAGCCCAGTTTTTCTAAACTACTTATTATAAAGCTTAAATAAAATATAGAACATATCCAGCAAATTTCCTTAACAGTTTAAAACACAACTGCATAATGAAACTATTGTTTGTCTTCTATAATTGATTTCCATTAAGATTGTTTTCTTTACA
>SJYC01102875.1:0-14776 GCA_006408675.1 Madoqua kirkii
TTAAGAAGTCAGCTAAAACTTAAAAGTGTGATGATACCAAGATGTGGAACAACCATAATACCTACATCCTGATATTCTGCTTATGAAAGTTTGAAATTCTATAATCAATCTGGAAAACAATTTTGAACTTCTTTAGAAATTTGAACATGTACATATTATATGATCTAGCAATGCAGGAGAGTGTATTAATAAATTATAGGATAGTTACAAATTGTAATGTCTAAAAATGAAAATGAATCAGCCATAGATACACATAACAATGTGGGTAAATCCTTAATATAATATTGATGAAAAAAAGCAAATTGCAGACTACACACAGTAAAATAAAAATTTTATAAAGGTCAAAACATTCAAATTAAGTTCATTGTTTATGCAATAAGGGATAAGAGAAAAAAACTTTAAAAAAGCAACATACAAAAATCCAGCAAACTCTGAGTTGCAGGCAGTAGAGGCAGGTGAATGGAATAGGAGTAGGGACAGAGCACACAGAGAGTACAAAAGAATGACAATGCCATACGTCTCTCTCTTTTTTTTTTAAGTGTTTTTTATTGGAGTATATTTGCTTTGGTCTTCCCAGGTGGCTCAGTGGATAAAGAATCTTCTTGCATTGCAGGAGATTGAGGGCACACAATTTCAGTCCCTGGGTCAGGAAGCTACTCTGGAGGAGGGCATGGTAACCCACTCCAGTATTCTTGCCTGGAGAATTCCATAGACTGAGGAGCCTGGTGGGCTACAGTCCATAGGGTGGCAAAGAATCAGACATGACTGAAGCAACTGAGCACGCAGCCATAGCTGCTTTACAATGTATTCGTTTTCGATAACAAAATGAATCTGTTATAAGTGTACATATACTCACTCTTTTTTTAGATTTCTTTCCCACTTGGGTTACCACAGAGCACTGAGTAGAGTTCCCTGTGCCATATAGTAGGTTTTCATTAGTGATCTATTTTGTACATAGTAGCATATATCTCTAAAGAAGACACACACGTGGCCAAACACATGAAACACATGAAAGATGCTCAAAGCACTAATGATTAGAGAACTACAAATTAAAACAATAAGTTATCTCACACCGATCAGAATGACCAACATCAAAAAGTCTATAGATAATAAATTCTGGAAAGAATGTGGAGAAAAGGGAACCCTCCTATACTCTTGGTTGGAATGAATAGAGAACAGTATGAGGTTCCTTAAAAATCTAAAGTAGAGCTACCATAGGCGCAGCAACTCCACTCCTGGGCATATATCCAGAGAAAATCAGAATTCAGAAGGATACCTGCACTCCTATGTTCATTGAAGCACTGTTTACAATAGCCAAGGTATGGAAGCAACCTAAATGTCTATCGACAGAGAAATGCATAATGAGGATGTGGTATATATGTACAATGGAATGTTGCTCAGCCATGAAAAGGGATGAAATAATGGCATTTGCAGAGATGTGGATGGATCTAGAGATTTTCATACAGAGTGAAGTAAATGAGAAAGAGAAAAACAAATGCCTTACTTCTTGAGTGGTGGATTCATGGTTATTCTTTTAGCTATTGTTTCTTTAATGTTGCATATATGTCTTAGTTATTTTAATCCAATCAAATAATACCTGATAGAGATAATGATTAATAAAAAGTATTACACAAAAATTATTGCATAGCAGTGTAAGGACATATGCTAAAGGACATTCAATGCAGCATTATTAATAGCAACAGACCAGAAATGACCAAAATGTTCATGCATATGTGCTAAGTCACTTCAGTCATGTCTGACTCTTCACGACCCTATGGACTGTAGCCCCCCAGGCTCCTCTCTCCATGAGATTCTCCAGGCAAGAATGCTGATTGGGTTGCCATGCTCTCCTCTGGGGGATCTTCCCAAATCCAATCAAATAATACCTGATAGAGATAATGATTAATAAAAAGTATTACACAAAAATTATTGCATAGCAGTGTAAGGACATATGCTAAAGGACATTCAATGCAGCATTATTAATAGCAACAGACCAGAAATGACCAAAATGTTCATGCATATGTGCTAAGTCACTTCAGTCATGTCTGACTCTTCACGACCCTATGGACTGTAGCCCCCCAGGCTCCTCTCTCCATGAGATTCTCCAGGCAAGAATGCTGGATTGGGTTGCCATGCTCTCCTCTGGGGGATCTTCCCCACCCAGGGATCGAATCCAGTTCTCTTACATCTCCTGCATTGGCAGATGGGTTCTTTACCACTAGTGCCACCTGGGAAGTCCCATCAGTAAATAAATAATAAATTATGGCACACATAAAATGGAATGGTTTGCATCCATCACAAAGAATATGGGATATCTCTACATTCTCACATAGAAGTTAATTTCTGATACATAGACAAGAAAGCAAGTTGCACAGAAGGTTCGAATAGAATTCATTCTTGTGAAAAGAAATATTTTATACATATAAACTTATATAACATGGATGTAATACTTTGACATATATAATACTATATATATAATGTATATGTTTATACATATGTAGACATACCTGAATGTGATCTTGGGTGACCTTAGCCTGCAGTGGCTTGAAGAGGGGCTTTGATTTTCAGCCAGAGACTGAGGCCAGGTCATGGCAGTGAGAGCACCAAATTCTAATTACTAGACCAGCGGTCAGTGACAAAGCTTTAACCCTTCAGTTTTGTAAAGGGGAATTCCCACAAAGATGGAAACTAATGAAACAAGTAAAGTGCCTATTAGGAGGAAAATGGTACAGTACATGTGGATAGACACAAGGGCAGACTCAGAGAGGATCATGCCGTTGCGGTGATTTGAATCATTTATATGGGGCATTTCTTCAAGGTTTTCTTTAGCCAATCATTTTGCTTTGCCTGGTTCTGAGTCTGTATTTGGTATAGCTTGGGGTCCTTCCACAGAGAAAACAATGGCACCCCACTCCAGTACTCTTGCCTGGAACATCTCATGTACGGAGGAGCCTGGAAGGCTGCAGTCCGTGGGGTCGCTGAGGGTCGGACACGACTGAGCGACTTCACTTTCACTTTCATGCACTGAAGAAGGAAATGGCAACCCACTCCAGTGCTCTTGCCTAGAGAATCCCAGGGACGGGCAAGCCTGGCGGGCTGCCATCTATGGGGTCACACAGAGTCGGACAGGACTGAGGCAACTTAGCAGCAGCACCAGTGGTCTTCCCATGTGTGTATGCACATCTTTTAGCCAAGATGGATTCTAGTGAAAAGGTTTATGGGTAGTTGTATCACTTACTGTGAGATGACACCCCCTCCCTTTTGACCTCCAAGGACCCTCACTGCACATGTGTAATCATGGAGGTCTCCTTTACTACAACAATGAGAAATACAGGGTCTTTTATCTCTTATCTAGGCAAGGCCCAATCTCCTCCATCAATTCTGTTTTTATGGAGTTTCTGCTGTGTGGAATTTCTGTTCAGAGGGGAGAAACTGTTCAGCCTGCAGCCCATCTATTTCCTGCCTCAAACGCACATAGGAAAAAAAGATGCTGAAGGACACATATTAAAATGTTACCAGTGTCCATTTCTTAAGAGAAGAAATGAAGGGGGAAAATAAAAAATTTACTTTTAACTGTTTATATTTTTTCCTGTTTGATTTTTTTCCTAAAAAGCATATACTATTTTGTAAAAAAAAAAAAATAAAAGTGAAAATTAAGTACAAATCTCCTCTGTTTCTGACCCTCATCACCAAACAAGCTTTGCCAAAGCCAATAAATTTCCATTCTACCTGTTAAAAAGTAATCTGCGCACTACACATGCTGTACTAAGGGAGCTCTATTCTATGACCTTGCTGGCAATGAACTGTGGTCTTGATTTGGTGAGAATGAAATGTATCAAATAGAGTACTTTGGTATACAAAGTGAACTGTCAACTAATGTGTTCTGTCTCAGGCATTGTCAGAAAAGCAAAAATAAATACAAATGCATTTTTCTGTTCATGGGCAGTTTCTTTTTCTCACTTCTTGATGGCTTTCTATTTTTGTTCTTTTCCATCCAGAAAAGGTCAGTTGAACACCCTGTGAGTGTGATCTTGCCATTGTTTCAAAAGAAGTTACATGTGTTGAACTGAAGCATAAACTCTTGTTTCCTGCAGTAGCTCTCCTGCTTTCCTCACACCTTTTCTATTAGACCTTGCATCAGCAGGCTTATTGAAAATAAGCGTCTGAACCCAGAAACAATATTAAGAGATAGTATATTTATATAGGTATTTCCCCTATGTAAACATAATTTTTTTTTGGTCACAAAAGCTAGCATCCCCCCTACCCAAGCCATCCCCACTAACCCCCTGCTACCCTGCCCAACAGTGCTAGCAGTCATTTCATACATGAAAGAAAAGTAGAATCAAGTCAGTACCATGCTGCTTTTTCCAACTGCTATACTTCTTGGCCATTATAACCCCAAAAGCTTTCTTGGTCAGATCTTTCTTCTCTCCTACCCCCCATCACTCCATCAAAAGGGCCCACTGCCTTGTAAAGTACAAAAGATTAAAACATTCTGGCTGTGAATCAAAGCCCCAAACTGTCCACTTTCATTTTTTTAAACAGTACATTATAAAATTGGAAGAATCATTACAATAGCAGTATATATCCAACAGTGTAAAATATCTTGAGCTGAGAACATAGTGAGGGTTTTAAGTCTGCTTTTGGAAAATTGCACCCCCACCCCTAGACTGCCCCCTCCCTCATACCCCTGCTTTGCCAAATAATAATAATAATAATCCACATTCTTTAAGTTGTAAATTTCAAAACAGAAGAGTGAAGAAGGTAATATTCAGAAATCACTTGTGATTTAAAGCTACAAAAACTTCAAAATCAGTATGAAATTTACATGAGACCTAAAGAAAAATGTGAATTAATTAATTCACATTTTTAATTCAATCACAGGGTGACTCATTGGTTAAATAAATAGCCTCACAAGAATCTAGTATGAGTTCATCAGACATTCTGCACTAGGGGAGAATAGATCTGGAACTCAGGTTTCCTCTGCTATATTTCTCAAAATGCACCTCACTGACAGGTTTTAATACTTTGAGGACTCCTTTCTTAACTCCTTTTCCTTCCTCATCCTTCTCTTCTCATCATGACCCTTTTTGGTTCACTGAGTTGTCTGCAAGCTAAAAATTCACTTCCATCCTTACTGCTTGCTAAAGTTACCCCATGGTTGGCTCTGCCAGCTTACCTGAGAGATCGTGCTCATGACTGTTCACGTTGGCTTCTCCTTGTCTCTCCTCACCCTTCTTAGGCTGGATGTTCTTCCATTTTCCCTTTCTGTTGATGGCTGAAGGTAGCCTGAAAAAATAATTTTATATTTAAAAATTATATGGTTAACTTAGAATAATGGGGCTGTTCTTGGAGAAAAAGGGGAAGGGGGGACCCTGCTAGCTACATGTTTTGTTACTAAGCTGTAGCCAAATGAGGGAAAAGGGCAGGCTGTCTGCCTATGTAAACCACTGGCAGTAGGAATTTGTACAAAATATTTTGGCTGTCATAACATAGTAGTGCTAGCCTGTGTTATCTTTTATGCCAGGTTCCTGTGTTGGAGACCATGGGAGGTTGACACTTTGAGGTACATGCCGAACAAAGCATAACATTTTTAAAATTGATGTGTGAGAGGTGTATCCTTTTTAGTATTAATTTCTACTCTGAGGAAACACATTTGTATTACAGACTTCTTATTGTCAAGATAAATGCAAAACTGAAATCCAAAGAAATAGTTTAAAATTTAAATGCTCACTGACTAAAATATTATCATCTGAGAAATCTGTTTCTTACAGGTTTAAGTGCCTAATTCACCTACGGTTGCTTGAGAATTGCAAGGAGGTAACAAACCTCCTGCAGCGTCAGTTCTTCAACTAATGGCACTCAGTAAGTTTAATGATGAACTGTTTGTCGATGAAGTAGTTGAGTTTTTTTTTCCCATTTTGTCACTTAGCCATTTGCCAAGTTAAAAAATTCAATGAGTTCATAAATGTTAGAATTATTGTTACAAATAGTGTGCTAGCTGTTATAATCCCTAAAGGTAGACCCATGCTACCTGATAAAGAACTGTAATTATTTCTTGGAGAAATAAAGCTTAGGTTCTTAAGCCAATTTGCTTCTGTTAGAAAGTAGCAATATTGGAAACATGCAAACCAATGAGGTACTTGAACTATAAACAAATTCTAATCTCAGCAAGACAGTGTAAATCTATGCTCTGTGGAGTCTTCCAGTAGGAAAACAGCTGGAACTTTTAAACTTGATCTCTATGAACTCCATTCCTTGTGAATAAGTAAAAGCATGTTCTTTTTGTGAAGGCATGTCTATATGATTCCAAAACCATACGTTAGGCTAGTCAGCTCAATCAAACATGTAGTCAACTCAGTAGTTAAAAAAAAAAAAATATATATATATATATATATATTCAGCCTCTTCTCTCCACTAATTTTCCTACTACACTATTCTTTCATAATCTCTCTTTATATTTCTAACAAAATAATCCTTTCTCTGACTCTGTCCCTGCTTTGAATTCCCTGGATCCACTGGGGCTGGACTCCGGCAGAAAAAGAACTGTATTAAGACTTTTGATTGCAAATTACAGGACCCATCTGAAACTGGCTTGAATGTTTGAATGATGAGGATGATTATGATGAAGATAATTATGTTAAAGAATTTTGACTCACAAAACTAAAATGTCCAAGAAAATCAAGCAGGTCTAAATCCAGGAGCTTAAACCTTTTAATCAAAACTTGATCTCCCTGCTTCTGGCTCTGCTTTTATCTGTACTTGCTTTATGTACTTTTTTTCTGTGGAGACTTTTCTTTATGCAGGCAACAACTCCAGGGTTACTTCTATAAGCAAGCAACCTTAACATAAAGAAGTAACCCAACAAAAAGTCTCAGAGTTCACTTTTATTTGACTTCATCCTGTTGATGTGGATAAATAATAATCTGTGATATTAACCAAGCTTGTATCATGCTCCTACTTCTGAGACCAAGAACTTTACTCAAACCCCATGCATTGGGAATACTGGATGACAGTTGGTTGCTCATAGGAAAATGAGAGTAATGCTAAAAGGAAGATACATGAATTATGATGATGGACTGGCCAAAAAAAAATAAGATGTTTACTTCAGCAATATTCTATATACACATTGCTAGTTTTTTATACACATATAAAAGTGTTATTGAGAAAAAGTTAATCAGTTGATCTAAGAAAGATTTTATTCGAGCCAAATTGAGGCTTAAAATTTGGGAAGAGCATCTCAGAAAGCTCCAAGAACTTTTCTGCCCATTAGAAGTCAAAACACAGTTATGTAAGTTTTTTGAGAGAAGTCTATACATTAAATGATGTATTACTGACAATTAATCTAGATCTACAAGTTCAAAATGGTGGGTTATCATAACACCTTACAAGATCAAGAAGGAAGATGATCTTCTAGAGAGTTATCCTGTTGCTGCTAGAATGCTGCTCTTTATGGTTGAGCAGTTATTTCTGTGAACTGCAGAGGTCTGGCCTATGCATAATGCACGACAATGCACAATGAAGGGAGAGAGGAGGCCAAAGGGCAGAGAAAAATTTTTTGTGTGTTTAAATATTTCTTGTCTTGCCCTAACATATAAATCTGTTTCATAGTGTCTATAATACAAATACAATAACCTTAAATATTCATCAATAAGTGCAATATGTCAAGCAAAATGTTTGACCAACTTTCCCCAAACTTTAAGGGATGGGAAAGAAAGCTGGGTCTCTCCTGAGTCTGCTCTCTTGAAGCTGGGGATCCTTGACACTGTGAACACTGTGGAAGAGAGAACTTGCAAAGCTTCCTGAGGCAAAAGTACAAAAATGGAACAGGCAAAGGCATGTGAGGGACCTCAAGACAGTCCAGGTGATGTCAAAGGCTTTTCTACATGGGGCCTCCCTGGTGGCTCAGGTGGTAAAAAGTCTGCCTGCGATACAAGACACCCAGGTTTGATCCCTGGGTCAGCAAAGTCCCCTGGAGAAGGGAATGGCTACCTGTCAGGGAAGAGGCTGTTACAGATGGCTGTTCTATAAATAGACAAAGTGATAAATACAGAAAATATAAAAAAGGTTTATGGCAAGTAGAAGAGAGTTTTATGCATGATACAAGTTTCTTGGGACATTCATTAATAATTGCTCTACTTATAGGCCCCTACATCTTTGACCCATTATACAAGATATCAATCCTCAAAGATTACAACCCCCCAATGAACTATGACAAGTAAATGTAACTCATTGTCCTAAACTTTCTTCCTCTTCCTTCTTACATGTCTTGAGCGATACAAATTATTCTTTTACATGGGCCACACCTCTCCGAAGTGAAGTTACATGGCATGTATAACCCACCGGTTAGCTTGCTTTACAGTAATGGAAACATCTAATTCTATAAAAACAGACAATGGCCCGGCCTATATTTCTATGCAGTTCAAACAATTTTTACATTCATTCTCTATTAAACAGATTGCAGACATTCCTTATAATCCACAAACACAAGACATAATTAAACAAACACATCACACACTGAAACAACAAATAAAAAGAATTTAAAAAGGGCAATACACAGGAACACTTCTACCTTCTTTATCCAGAGCAGACTTTACTAGATTCCAATGCAATATATTCTTTAAGCCTATAACTATTGTTAATACAGCTTTATTTGTTTTAATTTTTTTAAACTTACCACAAGGAGATATTTTGACAAAAACAGAAAAACATTTTGAGACATTGAAGGACACCCCCCTTCCTCTGCCCATTTGGTATCAAGACGAGTTGAGTAAACAACGGAAATTTGGAAAATTAATATTACAGGGAAAACAGTATGCTTGTATTTCTCCAGACAGATCCAACAAAATCAGTTGGCTCCCTCTCCAGAAAATCTGCCCCAGGGGAGCCACCAACATTTAAGATAGAGAAGAAACGGCTAAATCCTCAAGAGGAACAATTTCCAGTACAAGCCATGGTGGCTTTAAACATTTCCAAGAAACACTATACTTGATGTCATTGACCTTATGATCTCCTTACTTGGAGACAGATAAAAACCCTTACTAATCAAGCTGAAAATCTGGTTTCTCAACAGAAAATACCTCAGAATCCTGAAAATATTTTTGTCTCTAAGCTTGCTTTGTTTGCCTTTGCTTCCCCCTCTCAGGCTGACTTGATTGATCACACTTATTTGGCTTATATACCTAAGCCTCTTTTATTGTAAGTTGTAAAATGGACAGATATAGTACCAATCGTATCCATTAATGACCCAACACATATGCTCCCTCCTTGGAGCTTTGAGGGGCCCTCTCATATTGAGGAAGAAAGAAAACTAATCAACATTTCTCTAGGCCATAAAATCCTTCCTTTATGTATGGGCCCAACAAAATTATGTATTAATATTAGCCAATGAACGTGAGCTTCCGTCTTGGCTCCAGAAAAGAACTTCCACACATTGCTTGAACTGTTTACTGCCCTGTCCTTTTATGAAAACCCTGTCAATGCTACCAAAACTCTACAAAAAGGACAAAAATTAAAATGTAAGGGGGTTACTTATAAAAACTTTAAATATACTCCTGTTTATTGGGATAGATGTCAAGCTAAATCAGAGAAATTAATGTTTGTGGCCAATTACACCATTGTTGATTGGGGACCCCCATGGTATATGGCTATCTAACTGCTCAGATGATATTAATATTACTATACGTGATATAGTATACAGTTTTGTTTGACCTACTAAAGTATGTGTCATCATACAGTGACCTGATTTTATCAGAGTTCATCAAATAGTATATAAAAAAAGAGAGAATTTGGATTATTGTAGTGAAGGAACAGGAAGGAACGTCGCTCAGTCGTGTCCGACTCTTTGCGGCCCCATGGACTCTAGCCTACCAGGCTCCTCTGTCCATGGGATTTTCCAGGCAATAGTACTGGAGTGGATTGCCCTTTCCTTCTCCAGTGGATCTTCCTGACCCAGGGATCAAACCCAGGAAAGGATAATATATTTGCAACATCTCTTTTATGGAAAATAATAATAATAATAATAATTAAAGAACAGAGCTTTGCTCAGGTATTGCAATCTCTTTCCATCTGACCTTTATCCTATATTGCTTTACTTTTTAAAATTTTATGTAGCTGTTATTTCTCATGGAAGATAACAAATTCCTTGAAGGTGTGTGCTGGTTTACACTTCACATTCCTCAAAGGACTTCTTGCATCTTGTACAAGGTAACAAAGAGCTTCAGTAAATAGTTTTCGAAAGAAGGCAGCAGTTTGTTTGTTTTTTTCTCCAAGCTTCCTGATCTTTGCACATACTGGAAGGAACTCATTCTCAGAACATACACTAATGACAATTTTCTCTACACATACAAGTCATCTTCAACTGTTGAAACTGAATGAACAGGATTTCCAAAAATTACTTAGTAGTTAGAGAGTGATCAAGTTACACTGAATCTCAACAAAACAATTACAGCTTCACTTGCTTATAGTTAGAGATTTGATTTAAAAAAAAAGAACTTCTTAGAAATTAATATTAAAGGTGCTATAGTTTACTTTGAAAACATTAGCTTAATGTATCTGTGTGTAAAATTCAAACCAAATTCAGTCATTCAGACTGTTTAACAGGTCTAATTGGAGAAGTAGCATCAAAGTGGATTTTTTTTCTGACTTGTTAGACAGTGTTTATCACACAGAGCAGCAAAGGAAGTCTGCAATACATCGATTCTGTCCCACTTTATCTATGGGAAGACAGCCTGAGTCAATGCTCAAACAAAAAGTTTTAAGATAAAATGTAACACTTTAGAAAACATTGAACTAGGTGAGTTATGCCAAATAACAACCAGAAAGAAAAATACTTTCACTGAAACTTTGCTGAAATGAATCAATTCCCTCTTAGGATGAAAACAAAGATTCCAAGATTCCTAGCCTTACTTGAGAGAATTAATTATAAAAAGTTTTGAGCAAAAGTTATTCTCATCAACAATGGCTTGTGTATCATAATTATCTCAATGTTTTAGTTATAACTGAGTTTAAAAATAAAGATTGGAACTGCCTAAAACTGACTGTGCTATATATACAATTCAGCTCATTACACTGACACTGGGATTTTCCTTGAGACAGAATTCTAAGGTGGCAATTTAGATGCCAAGTTTTAGCCAGATACAATTTAGGATGATTGTGAAATGGCTCAGAGAGAAAAAAGAAATGCTGGTAATGAAAATGCTGACAAAGCTGAACCACAGAAAGCTGCCCAATGCCACCTGCTAAAAAGTAAACCTCCAAGTATAGAAAGACTAATTTCATAATATAAATGATTGTAATGAAAGATTCACTTGATATGCAAAAAAGCTACTCTATGCACTATGAATGTTGTTAGTACATAATTGTTAATGTATTAGAGGGGCCATTTCAAGATCAAAATATTGGAAAAGCCCTGTCTCTAGTTTTTGGTGTGTTTCCTGGAATAATTCCCAGATTTTATTTTATAAATAATGTATGCTTTTCTACTTGATGGAGTTGACTGGTTGCATTGGGCCTGTTCAATATTTCTGTGTTTGATTGTGATTTGTTCTCCAATGAAATATATTTAAACATTGAATTCTATGATACAAGAACATTACTAAAAATAGTTTTCAAAGCTAATATAATGCTTTCTACTCACATTATAGGCAGCATCAATGATGAGAGTGATATTTAATTTCCAGGGTACAGTTATCTTGAAACCAAAGGAGTGGAATGGTGAGATCAAGGATGTTCTGTGATGTTAATGTGGTTAGTGCTGTCAACAGTCTTGTGAAATGAGAGAGAAAATCCACTCTATTTTACTTCCAACATAAAATATAGTTTCTGCTATTGTCAGACTTCATGTGTCAGCATTCCCTACCTAGATTGCACTTGAGCCATTCTTAGTATCAAAGTATAATATTTTATCCATTTATATAAAATTGAGTATATAGACATGAGTACTGAATAATATAGTGGAAAGAGCACAGAATTTGGGGCTACACAGATCTGAGTTCAAATCCCAGCTTAGACTCTAACAAGTTATGTCCTTACAGGCAAGCCATTTAGCCTCTCTTGAAACTTATAGACAGTTTTTCCACCTGCAAAATGAACTTCATGCAATCTATCTTGATTTGTTGTATAGATTACAGACAATGCATAGAAAGAAAGTATGAAACAATGTGTTACTTGCTGAGTCGTGTCTAACTCCTTGTAACCTGATGGACTGTAGCCCACTAGGCTTTTCTCTCCATAGGATTCTCCAGGCAAGAATACTGGAGTGGGTAGCTGTTGCGGTCTTTTAATGGACTAGAACCTGGTGGTCCAGAGTCAACAATAAGAAAGTGAAAGAGAGAAAGAAGCTAATATTCCCTGGTTTACACAGAGAACCAATAAAACCCTAGAACAGGGCTTGCACTGCTCATGAAGGCACAGGGCACCCTCTCAAGGAGATCTTGAAAGCTTCGGCAGTAGAGTAAGCTTGGCGGGTTTTCAGGATCCAGCCTCTGGTGGAGCAAGGGTGCTTTAATGATCTTTCTGTGAGTATATATAGGCTGTTATATAAGGAATTTCTTTTGACAATGATAAAGATCAGAAAATCAAACGTACAACAACCATTATAAAGGAAACAAGGAATTAGCAATGATCATAAGGTCAGAAGACAATACATATTTCAAGAAAGAGGGTCATGACTAAGCAGTTTTGTAGTAAGGAGAATGTTTACTGAAGGAAATCCACACATGTGTTTTATCTCATGACCTCAGTCATGGGATCAGTGTGCCACTCCATTCGTTCCTGTTATCAGGAACTGATAAGGAACAGAGGGCTTATGAGAGACAGAAAACAGCACACAGGAATCATCCTATTAAACGTTCCCTGACAATTCCCCCTTATTTATTATATTTGTAAAAAGGGTCCTGACCATTTGAGTTTGTTCAGTTTTAACAATTTTTGCATAAAGGCAACAGTAAACAACAAATGTAATTGTCAAGACAATCACCCAAGTCATAGTTCCAGACCCAATGCTATGAGTAATGTTGTGAAACCATCTGCGTGGGTCTAGCCCAGATAATTTATCAGTTAGTTGTTCAGCTAAAGTTTCCAAATTAGTGGAAGAGGGCAAAATTTTAGAAAAGGTTTCAAAGATTTCTTTTTGTAATAATTGTACATTCAGAGAGGAATTATGTATATTTTGTAAATGAAACTTGATTTGTTCTCAGTTGTAGGCACTCTGATTGAATTGAACAGGAGTAATGTACAATTGAGTGGAATTCCAATCACATTTTAGTATCACTTGTTTTTGTACATCTATTAATTGATCTCCAACCCATTTGATGACTGTTTTTAGTTCCTGTATTTCATCTTGAATATCCTCATCTATCTGAGCCTGAGTGGCCCACATAGTATGAACATTTTTAGTCCAATTTTGGATAAAGTCATATGCTCGAACTGAGGTTTGTAAAGCAATGCCAGTGACGGCAGCAGTGGTGCAAATAGGTATTAATCCCAAAACGCCAAGAATCAGTCATCCAATGAATCGTTTAGGTTATAGGAGCAGTTTACTGAGTATCCAGGAAGCAAGTCCAGCCATAGGCCCTTGTTCCCAGGTCCGTTGGAGATTTATTGGGAACCACAGACTATGTAGAGATAGCCAGTGACGGCAGCAGTGGTGCAAATAGGTATTAATCCCAAAACGCCAAGAATCAGTCATCCAATGAATCGTTTAGGTTATAGGAGCAGTTTACTGAGTATCCAGGAAGCAAGTCCAGCCATAGGCCCTTGTTCCCAGGTCCGTTGGAGATTTATTGGGAACACAGACTATGTAGAGATTGAAGAATCAAAAGGGATTCATTTCTTAAGGAAACTGAAGAGTTGAGACAAGTATATAATTTGCAATTTATACAAGTTACAGAACATTAAATCTTATTGAATTGTAAGCTTCCTATAGCTATAACAAAAGGAAGGGGAACACAAGCTTATATAAAATATGATTGATTATAATGAAAGAAATAGTTACTATGACTATGACTGGTCCTTGTGAAATGTCCAGTCCAAGTTTCAAGGTTTTTGGTGCACTCAGCAACTTTCCAGATTTCTCACTGTTCAGACCCAATTCGTTTATTGAGGACGATTTGAGGGCAAGAAGGTGTCATTTTGCCATCAAGCCAGGCAAAGTCTTTCCGCAGGCTTGGTCTGTAAATTTTTACAGCATTATAATTTTTAAATAGCCAGATCAAACCAAGGCCACCTCTAAGCTGTCACTGCAACTTTATTATTGTTAATATCTGCATTTCCAAAATGACAATTATATTTAAAACTGAGTTAGTGCTTCTTTCAGCCCAGGACCATTGTGAATGTTACTCTACCTAAGAAGTATGGGTAATCTACTTAGGTGAGATAGAGAGAGAGAGAAACTGGATGGCTGAAAACTGTGAAGTACGAAACTGAAGAGCTTTAAGTTAATTCTTACATCAAACACCATAAAATAACGTTGAAATTAAAAAGATTTTTCAAATCTAGACTCTCTCCCACTGGGAAAGTTATTGTTTTCAAATGAAGATCCCTCCAGATGTAATCTTGTATCCCAGCTAATGCCATCTGTTCCTATTGACTATTCATTACTAAGTCATAAACTACTACATAATTTCTGAGATAGGAACACCTTAATTGATGGTCACACATAATAAAATAAATGTGATGACACTATCTCTTTGAACTCAAGAAATGTTATGAAATTTTAATTGATTATCTTCAAAGAATTATGTGATTTCTGAAAATAAAGAATCAGAATATAAAG
>SJYC01102879.1:0-10710 GCA_006408675.1 Madoqua kirkii
GATAGGTAGAATCAGTTATTTTCATTGGTCAAGTCAGCTCTACCATGTTGTACAATGAGAGAGATCCTAAGATAATTTCCAATTTTACCTATTATCAAAATTCTTTCATAAATGAAAGTTGAGAGGTTTTAATAAGTAATGTGGATCAAGCAACTACATCTGTTTATTACCACATCCTTGCATGTTTTCACTACACATCAAACTAAGGCAAAATGTGACAGATTGGTGAGGATAGACAAGGCCAGGTGAAAATGGACTTAGGGTGTATATAACTGAGAAGAAAATAATTTGAGTTTCTCACATCAACAGTGCGATAAATCATGAAGGAAAATCCAAAAAGACTGTGAGTAAAAACGTAAGCAAGAAATTCCTTCCCCTCAGGGCTTATCCAAAAGTACTGTTGCTATTGAGTGGCACCTGAAGCAGAGTATAAGTTGTGGCAGACAAATTTTAAAATGCCCTTTGTATGATCCCTACCTCTGTATAATCCCTTTTCCTTGAATGAGGTTGGGATTTACTTCCAAGACATTGAATGTGGCAAAGGTAGTGGATGTCATTCCCATGAATAAGTCACATTATTCAAGATTCCGCCTTGCTGACAGACTTGCTCTCTCTTACTCACTGACTTTGAAGAACCAAGTGTCGGTGAAGTAAATGGCCATGTTGGAAATGCCCTTGTGGCGAAGAACAGTAGGTAGTTTCTAGGGGAAGAAAGCCTCCAGTGAGAAACGAAAACCTTCTGTTCTGAAGCAGCAAGAATATGAATTCCGTCAGCAATCAGAACGAGTTTGGAAGCAATCTTTCTCTACTGAGACTGCAGACCCAGTTGACACCTGTATTGCCGCCTGGTGATGCTCTGAAGCAGAGAACCCAGCTGAAGCTATGGCCAGAATTCCGACCTACAAATGCTGGGAGATAATAAATGCGTATTCTTTCAAGCCACTAAGTGTGGTGATTTGGTTCATGGCAATTGAAAACTAATAACCAAAGTTTTCCGAAAGATATTGAAATACAGGAGTAGTTATGACTCCATTATATAATATTGTGGGAGCATTAGCAACTCCTAACTAAATGACTTTTTTGAACACTCTGAGACTGATCAACCCCTGCCTGGGCTAACACACTAGGGAGACTTCCATTCAAAGATAAGTTCATTAGTAAAATAATCAGTGCTTCATGGAGAATTGGGTGGAGGAGTATAAAAAAATCAGCAGCACTTTGATTCTTTGGTGATTTTATTATGCTTCCAGCCACTCCATATCGCTCTGCTTCTGCTTCTATCATCATCTCCAGCTCTGCCTTTTATTTTAAATGATTCCCAAAGTAGGAACGTATTGAAATGGATATAGCCAGAGTTTGAAGTCAATGAAAGAGATAAAATAACATAACTTCTTCTGCTTCTAGCCATTTAACTGACTCAACATGAAACAACCTTTGCAGTTTCATAAGTGAGATATCTGATCTTTCTAAGGGGGCATTTTTTTTTCCCCAGATAGTACAGCATGTACTAAAAAAAAAAAAAAAAAGATGCTAAGTCTCTGATTCAGCACAAATTAATAGGAAAAACTGAATGAGTGAAAGTGGTTTAGAACCTGAGGCTTATTGTTTCACCAATCATGTGACTAAAGGCAGTTATAAAAATGGTGAACTAACAAGAGTCCCAGAAAAAGTGAAAACTGAGATGGAATTACATTTCTTTTTAAGAGATTTAACCAGCTTTTAAAATATTGGAAAAAGTAATAAAATCCTTTTGGTGGCATTATATTACATAACATAAGATATATGTAAATTTGCTTTCTTGAGACTTTTTCAGTATTTTGTGGGATCAATTAAAAAAGTTTTCAACTACCTCTTTGAGAAGACTCTAAGAGAGAACTTCTGAGAATTAATAGAAAAATCCCAATTGAGACCTCAAAATACCAATTTTGTCTTTATTTCCAGCCCCCCCAAATCAATCTCATTCCCTCACACACACACAAAAGATTTACATAGACTTTTATTTGGAAATTTTACAAACTCATATGCATCTTCTATAAAAAATATTCCATGAGACTGTAATTTTTCAAATGCATGAATTGGAGCTTCAGACATGCCTATGTAGTATTGCATTTCTTATCTCCATTTCTTCTAAAGCACCAGATATATCAAAGGAATAACCAAATGCACACTGAATAGAAAATAGAATAAATAATCTAGCTAGATTAGATTGCATAGTGGTAAAAAATCTGCCTGCCAATGCAGGAGACTTGCTCTCAAGAGATGTGGGTTCAATCCTTGGATTGGGAAGATCCCCTGGAGTAGGAAATGGCAACTCACTCCAGTATTCCTGCCTGAAAAACTCCATGAGCAGAGGGGTCTGGTGGGCTGCAGTTCATGGGGTTACAAAGAATCAGCCATAACTGAGCACACATACACACAACACACACATGTTTCCTAAACTATACTTCTTGGATACTAGTGTCTGTGATATACTAAGATGTATAATTTGAAATAAAATTTCTTAGTAAAATTCTGTAGTCATTTTTGGGGAAAAAATTAGCATTTCCTTAAAAACTTAAACATAGAATTACCACATGAGCCAGAAATAAATGAAAACATATGTTCACACAAATATTTGTACATGAATGTTTATATTGGCATTATTCAAAGTAGGCAAAATATAAAAATAATACTTATATCCATCTACTGATAAATGGATAAAAAATATCTGATAGGTCCATGCAATAGAATATTATTTGGTAATAACAAAAAATGAGATACTGATACATTCCACAATATGGATGTGCCTTGAAACATTATTCCAAGTAAAAGAAACCAGACACAAAATACCACATACTGAATGACTTCATTTATATGGAATTCATAGAATGGGCAGATTCATAGAGGAAGAAAGTAGATTAGTGGTTACCTAAAGTTGGGCAATCGAGAGAATATAAAGTAACTGCTAATGAATAGGTTGTTTCCTATTTTGGTGATGGACAGGTCTAGAATTAGCGGCAAGGATTTCACAACTTTATGAATATATTAAAAAACACTGAATTGTACACTTTAAATAAGTTAATTTTACAACCTGTAGCTATCAATAAAACTGTTATTAAAACTTAAACTTTTCATAGTGAAACAAAAATCTTAACTTTTACTTAACTGCTAATAGTAATAATAAGTAGACAATGATATGATCTTGAGGGACAATAAAGCATAACAGAATTTTAGGATGTCTTATGAATATGAAAACAGGAAGCTTGAAAATCATGCTGATTATCTAGACTTGCCTAATAATTTCAACATATTAACAATTGTTAAATTATTATATACACTTTTAAATTGATGTATTGTTATTGTTATTCAGGCCCTAAGTATTGTCCCACTCTTTGTGACCCCATGGACTGCAACATGCCAGGCTCCACACTGTTCTTCACTTTTTCCCAGAGTTTGCTCAAACTTATGTCCATTGAGTCATTGATGCCACCCAACCATATTGTTCTCTGTCCTCCTCTTCTTCTCCTGTCCTCAATCTTTCCTAGAATTGTAATTGTAATATTTTTTTAATGAGTCAACTTTTCATGTGAGGTGGACAAAATATTGAAGCTTCAACTTCAGCATCAATCCTTCCAATGAATATTCAAGGTCGATTCTTAAGCATTGAATGATTTGATCTCCTTGCAGTCCAAGGGACTCTCAACAGTTTTCTCCAGCACCACAGTTTGAAAGCATTGATTCTTTGATGGTCAGCCTTATTTATGCTCCAACTATCACAGCTGTACATGACTACTGGAAAAACCATAGCTTTGACTACATGGACCTGTCAGCAAAGTAATGTCTCTGCTTTTTAATATGCTGTCTAGATTTGTCATAGCTTTGCTTCCAAAGAGCAACCATCTTTTAATTTTGTGGCTGCAGTCATTGTCCACAGTGATTTTGAACCTCAAGAAAGTAAAATCTTTCACTTTTTCCAAATTTTTTCCCATCTATTTTCCATGAAGTTGTTATACTAGATGCCATGACCTTAGTTTTTTGAATGTTGAGCCAGCTTTTTCACTTTCTCATCTCATCCTCATCAAGAGGCTCATTAGTTTCTCTTAGTTTTCTGCCCTTAGAGTAGTACTATCTGCATAGCTGAGGTTGTTATATTTCTTTCCACAATTTTGATTCCAACTTGTGATTCATCCAGCCTAGCATTTCGCATGGTGTACTCTGCATATAATTTAAATAAACAAGGTGACAGTATACAGCCTTGATGTACTCCTTTACCAATTTGGAGCCAATCCATTATTCCATGTCCAGTTCTAACTTTTGCTTCTTGACCTCAATACAGGTTTCTCAGGAGGCAGGTAAAGAGGTCTGGTATTCCCAAGTCTTTAAGAATTTCCCACAGTTTGTTGTGATCCACACAAAGTCTTAGGCATACACAATAATGCAGAAGCAGATTTATTTATTTTGGAATTTCTTTGCTTTTTCTATGATGTTGGCAATTTGATCTCTGATTCCTCTGCCTTTTCTAAATCCAGCTTGTATATCTGGAAGCTCTTGGATCACATCCTGCAGAAGACTAGCTTAAAGGATTTTGAGCATTATCTTGCTAGCATGTGAGCTGAGTGCAATTGTGCAGTAGTTTGAACATTCTTTAGGATTTCCCTTCTTTGAGATTGGAATGGAAACTGACCTTTACCAGTCATATGGCCTTTGCTGAGTTTTTCAAATTTGCTGTCATTTAATTTTTTTTTAATTTTATTTTTACTTTATTCTACTTTACAATACTGTATTGGTTTTGCCATACATTGACATCAATCAGCCACAGGTGTACACAAGCTCCCAATCCTGAAACCCCCTCCCACTTTTCACCCCATATCATCTCTCTGGATCATCCATGCACCAGCCTCAAGCATCCAGTATGTTGTATCGAACATAAACTCGTGCTTCTTTTCTTACATGATAGTATACATGTTTCAATGCCATTCTCCCAAATCATCCCACCCTCTCACTCTCCCTCAGAGGCCAAACGTCCACTCTATACCTCTGTGTCTCTTTTGTTGTCTCACATACAGGGTCATCATTACTATCTTTCTGAATTCCACATATATGTGTCAGTATACTGTATTGGTGTTTTTCTTTCTGGCTTACTTCACTCTGTATAATCAGTTCAAGTTTCATCCACCTCATTAGAACTGATTAAAATTTATTCTTTTTAAGGGCTCCATTGTGTATATGTACCACTGCTTTCTTATCCATTCATCTGCTGATGGACATCTAGGTTGTTTCCATGTCCTGGCTATTATAAATAATGCTGTAATGAACATTGGGGTACATGTGTCTCTTTCAATTCTGGTTTCCTTGGTGTGCATGCCCAGCAGTGGGATCGCTGGGTCATAAGGCAGTTCTATTTGCAATTTTTAAGGAATCTCCACACTGTTTTTACCATCTTTCTAAATTCCATATATATGTGTTAATATACTGTATTGGTGTTTTTCTTTCTGGCTTACTTCACTCTGTATAATAGGCTCCAGTTTCATCTACCTTATTAGAACTGATTCAGATGTATTCTTTTTAATGGCTTATACTGAATATTTATGTAACATTTATAAGTACATACATTTGTGCATATAGGAAAGATTATACACACACACGTGTATAAATACACAGATATATGATTTATTTTAAGGAATTGGGTCATGCGGTTGTGGGACTGGTAAGTGTGAAATCCGTAGAGCAGGCCTGCAGGTTGCAAATTCAGGCAGGATTTCTGTGTTACAGTTTTGAGGCAGAATTGATGTCTAGAGAGTCCCCATTTCTGCTCCTAAGTCCTTCAACTGATTGGATGAGGTCCATCTGCATCATGGAGCTTCCCTGGTGAGTCAGACGGTAAAGAATCCACCTACAATGCAGGAGACCGAAGTTCGATCCCTGGGTTGGGAAGATCCTCTGGAGAAGGGAATGGCAACCCACTCCAGCATTCTTGCCTGGAGAATTCCTTGGACAAAGGAAGCTGGTAGGATACAGTTCATGGGGTCGCAAAAAGTCAGACGCAACTGGGTGACTAACACACACACGTCATCGAGGGTGGTATCCTATAAGCTCACCACATCTACTTAATACCTCCCCACTCTGGAGAAGGGAATGGCAACCCACTCTAGCATTCTTGCCTGGAGAATTCCTTGGACAAAGGAAGCTGGTAGGCTACAGTTCATGGGGTCGCAAAAAGTCAGATGCAACTGGGTGACTAACACACACACGTCATCGAGGGTGATATCCTATAAGCTCACCACATCTACTTAATACCTCCCCAGCAACACCAAAATAAAGTCGAGTTTGAGTCAGTGACTAAGTACGGCAGCCCAGACAAGTTGACATATAAAACTGACCATCAGGGCTCCTGGTGTTGGTACAAATCTTGAAATTCTTTGTTCTAGTTTTGTAAAAAATACTGCTAGTAGTTTGATAGGGATTGCATTGAATCTGTAGATTGCTTTGGGTAGTATACTCATTTTCACTATATTGATTTTTCTGATTCATGAACATGGTATATTTCTCCATCTATTAGTGTCTTCTTTGATTTCTTTCATCAGTGTTTTATAGTTTTCCATATATAGGTCTTTAGTTTCTTTAGATAGGTTTATTCTAAGTATTTTATTCTTTTCGTTGCAATGATGAATTAAATTGTTTCCTTAACTTCCTTTTCTACTTTCTCATTATTAGTGTATAGGAATGCAAGGGATTTCTGAGTGTTGATTTTGTATCCTGCAACCTTACTATATTCATTGATTAGCTCTAATAGTTTTCTGGTGGAGTCTTTAAGATTTTCTATGGAAAGAATCATGTCATCTGCAAACAGTGAGAATTTTCCTTCTTCTTTTCCAATTTGGGTTCCTTTTATTTCTTTTTCTGCTCTGATTGCTGTGGCCAAAACTTCCATACCTACTGTCATTTAATTTTAACAACATCATCTTTTAGGATTTTAAATTGCTCAGTTGGAATTCCATCACATCTACTAGCTTTGTTCATAGCAATGTTTCTTAAGGCCACTTGACTTCACACTTTAGAATGCCTGACTCTACGTGAGTGACCATAACATCATGGTTATCTGTGTCATTAGACTGTTTTTGTTTAGTTTTTCTGTGTATTCTTGCTACCTCATCTTAATTTTGTTTGCTCTTTATTGTGGCCATCTTTGCATGAACTGTTCCCTTGGTATCTCCAATCTTCTTGAAGACATTTCTAGTTTTCCCCATTCTATTGTTTTCCTCTATTTCTTTGCATTGTTCACCTAAGGCTTTCTTATCTCTCTTGCTAAACTTTGGAACTCTACATTCAGTTGGGTGTATCTTTCCCTTTCTCCAATGCTTTTCACTTCTCTTCTTTGCTTTTCACTTCTCTTCTTTTCTCAGCTATTTGTAAAGCTTTTCAGACAACTGCTTTGCCTTCTTACATTTCTTTTTCTTGGGGATGGTTTTGATCACCACCTCCTGTACAATGTTGTGAAACTCCTTCCATAGTTCTTCAGACACTCTGCCTACCAGATCTAATCCCATGAATCTGTTCATCACGTCCACTATATAATCATAAGGGATTTGATTTAGGTCATACCTGAATGGCCTAATGATTTTCCATATTTTCTTCAATTTAAGCCTGAATTTTGCAATAAGAAGCTGATGACCTGAGCCACAGTCAGCTCAGGACTTGTTTAGGATAACTGTATAGAGATTTTCCATCTTTAGTTGCAAAGACTATATCAATCTGATTTCAGTATTAACCATTTGGTGATAGTCATGTGTAGAGTCATCTACTGGGTTGTGGGAAGAAGGTGTTTTCTCTGACCAGATGTTCTCTTTGTACTCCAAGGCGAAATGTGTCTGTTACTCCAGGTATCTCTTGACTTCTTACTTTTCATTTCAATCCCTTATGATGAAAATGGCATTTTGCTTTGGTGCTTAGTGCTAGAAGATCTTGTAAGTCTTCATAGAACCATTCAATTTCAGCTTTTTTGCATTAATGGTTGTGGCATAGACTTGGATTATTGTGATTTTGAATGATTTGTCTTGGAAATTAACCTTGATCATTCTGTCATTGTTGAAATTGCACCCAAGTACTGCATTTTGGGCGCTTTGTTGACTAGGAGGGCTACTTCATTTCTTCTAAGGGATTCTTGCCCATAGAAGTAGTAATAGATATAATCGCCATCTGAATTAAATTTGCCCATTGCTGTCCATTTTAGTTCACTGATTCCTAAAATATCAGTGTTCACTCTTGCCATCTCCTGCTCAACCATGTCCAATTTACCTTGATCCATGGACCTACCATTCCAGGTTTCTATGCAATATTGTTTTCTACAGCATCAGATTTTACTTCCACCACCAGGAACATCCACAGCTGATTTTCATTTCTGATTTAGCCTAGCTTCTTCATTCTTTCTGGAGTTTCTTTCTCTGTTCTTCTCCAGTAGCATATTGGATCCTACTGACCTGGGGTGCTCATCTTCTAGTGTCATATCTTTTTGCCTTTTCATACTGCTCATGAGGTTCTCAAGGCAAGAACACTGAAATGGGTTGCCATTCTCTTTGCCAGTGGACCACATTTTGTCAGAACTCTCCACCATGACTCATCTGTCTTGGGTGGTTCTGTATGACATGACTCATATCTTCAGTTGAGTTACACAAGTCTGTGATTCATAAGATCATTTTGATTAGCTTTCTATGATGTGTTATTCAGTTTCTAAAAAGCATGAATGTCCAATTATGGTCTTTTCTTTCAGTGTATCTATAAGAAGTATATTTACTGTCTACTTTAAACCAAGTGTGCTTTATATTCCATGAGCTTATGTTATTGTTCCATGAATTTATAAAAAAATTACTTTATGTACAAAAAAGAAGTTTTCTAAAGAAAACTATTTTCCTTTCAGGGCTCAGCAACTGTACAGGAGTGAAGAAATAAACTGGCAGCACTTTATTGTAGTGTGCATTCAGGAAATGCTTGAAGAATTGGTCAAAATGACCAATTTCAACCTATGCTGACTGTTACAATGGACCTTAAAGAATCCTGAAGCTCATTTAAAGCACAGTCGAAAAAACACATATAATTTGTCAGAGGTACTTCCTCTTTGGAAAATGAATCTACCTAACAAACTTTTCTAATCTGGGAGCAAATGAAAGTTCACTGAAATTTGTAGGAAACTTTGCACTAATGGAAGTTGCCCTATTGCCATTAGATTGTGCAATCAATGTGAGAAATGGAGAGATATATTCATTTACCCTACAGAGCCTGTTTTAACCAATTATTAAATTTGTTAAATGTGGATAAACTCTTCCCTTTGTAGGAGTCCACTTTCACTCTCACGATATTTGAATTCCTTATAGTAGGGAATATACATAAATTCTAAGCCACCTCTTAAGTTCTGAGATCTTTATGTTGATTGTTTCTTAATCAAGGTCTGGGAGTACCCTTTCTTTAAACTTAGATTTTTCATAACTCTGTTTTCCAAAGAATCAGCATGGATGACTTTTACCCTTGTGGCCTTGATCAAGGCAAGCAGCTTTCTTTTAGTGAGGGCCCCAGGAAATTAGATTGTTAATCTTGATGAAGTTTCCCTTTGCTTCCACCCTGGCTAATCCTTCCTAGGCAGATCCAGAGATTGCTTCCCTGTCTGAGATTTAATTATCTACTTGCCAAAACAGAACCATGATTGTGAACAGAGAAATCCAACTGTTTACTAAAAAAGAGGCTTCACTGTTAATATTAATTTCAGTAATTGATCCTTGAATGTAAACAAATACAAGTAAACAATTAAGTGATTTCTGGATGTTAGGAGAGGGGAGAAGAGGTAAGGAGGCATGCAAAACTGTACATCCGTATTTGGTGACAATATGTATTGAAAAGGACATTTGAAAAAGAAAGAAACAAAATGCCAGAGTGTATATTTATTCAGTTTAGTTCCTATTTCATTTACAAAAGCTGTGAAAGCAGAGATGTTATTAAACATCACATAACAGGATGCTTTGATCCCAACTGTTTCTCTGTGTGCTTGGGTGTGTGTTTATACAACATCTCCTCTTCTCACCACTGGCAATAATACAGGTTCCTTATGTTTTCTTTTCAATAGAAAGCTTACATTTTCAATTTGTTTGAGTTGAACAGTCACTGTAGATTCTGATTAATTCTTGGAGAGAAGAGGATAGGGCATCTTGCCAAATGGAATTAGAAAGTTTTAAACAAAATATTTCCCTTTTATTGTAGCAATTTATATTAGGTGGCACAAAAAAGACCTCACCAGATGGCTATGCTTACTCCACTTTGAATAAGTACTTAGTCTTTTAGGCCGGTGGGTTATTATTTACTTAGTACAATCATACAGTACTGAGACAGTTTCTGCCTAAAAGTTAATGCTTAAGTTAGTTTCCGGAAGTGTCTTATTTAGCTAGAATGACCTTTATGAAGTCCTTTGCTGGAGTCCATGGGGTCACAAAGAGTCAGACATGACTTAGTAGCTGAACAACAATAGCAAACCTTTCTTTTGTATAAGTTCTGGATGGCTACTGTACATAGAAAATCAAGGTAATCTAATTGCATTTTTGCTCAGATTGTTTTTATCAATCTATTCTCTCAACTGAATTGAACGTATAGACTGATGGAAATAATATTGTTTGCACAAAAATTGGGGCTTCCAAATTAGCTCTAGGGGTGAGGAATCTGCCTGCAAATGCAGGAGACACAAGAGGCTTG
>SJYC01102881.1:0-16118 GCA_006408675.1 Madoqua kirkii
ATCAGGTACTATGAAAATAATCATATATATATATACATACATATATATATATACATATACATAATTATATAATATAATTTTATTATATACAATATATTATATATAATCATATATACATATACATATATATATATACACACACACAATTTAATTATTGGTACAACATCATGAAATGACTAATCAATGGCAAACTAGATTTTTCATTCAGATATATCTGATTCCAAGCCCCAGTCTATTCTACTATTACAAGCATTTGATTTGAGGAAATCATTGTAAAGTCATTCAAATGAATGACAAGATAAATCTTACCAATAAACATGGTTTATAAGAAGAAAGATTCAGGAGCACGTGAAGTTCTGTAAAACGTGATGTTTATCCCCTGAATTATCTCTGTAGATGCTTCAAGTCACAAACTGAATCTTATGTGTCATGTTGGGGGTAGAGTGGTGGTGATGGTGGTGATTCTTTGTAAGTAAGGAAAAAGGCATAAAAGAATTAAACAATTTGAAAAATGTTGGAGGATTCATATGCAGAAAAAAGTCTAATGTTTACATGGGAGGGAAGCATTGATTCTAGTTCTAATGAACACAGGGTGATTGAAGAATGCTGAGAAATCCAAAGAACATGCATTATGGTATGAAATAGTGGTACTGAGCATATGTGACAAAGAATCTTGAAAGAGAGCAGTACCCACAGGGAGATGGTAGTGTTGAGTAGAGGTGACTCTTCTCTGGACATGTGAAAAAGCATTAGTGTATATCACTGGGAGGTAGAGAAGGCTGAACAGAGAGAATGTGAAAAAGCTATTAATTGTTGACAAGGTTTATTCATGAGCATAAAAAAATACTCCTGGGAACTTTTACAAAATTTGAATATTAGACCATTTAATAAGGATCTGGAAATCCTACATTAGCAAATCCAGAAAAAAAGAAAAAAGCCAACAAAAACTTGGTTAGGAAAATGTATATAGAATATCCATTCCTTAACAATGGGGATTTTAGCTGAATACCTTGTACTACTTTCACCTTTCAGCTTGAAATTTAAGGTTGCTAGTGTTTGGCTCAGCTAAGAGGACAAGTGAAGGCCTTACAGACTGCTTCCATCAGTATCTACAAGCAAATTGCTGCTTATCCTACAAAGATTGCTTTTTCTGCCATGACAAAGTCTAACATCTGATCAAAAAATCTCACAGACACTGTTGTTAATCTCTTGATAATCCCACAGCAGCTGTATTGCAGTCCCTCAGGGGGGGGAAAAAAGTAGATTTCTAAGCAAATCAAGTTTTATTTGAGCTGAATTATGGGATGTTTAAAGACATGTTTTATCCCGGTTGTTAACTGTATTTTTCACATGGAAAATAATCATGGGTCAGTGACTCTGTAACCCCTTTATGCCTTAAAGACACACCTTTTTGTTTAATGGATTGGCCAATACAAAACTCTGGACTTTTAAAATGGTTGATAATCCTAGGAAATTTCAGATTGATTATGTTCCCTTTGTAGACAAATCTGTTAAGGAGTTTGATATTATATTTTAAAAATGATTTTTTAAAAACCCCAGTGCCATCGTCCTGCTGGATTTGTTTTTAAGTTGACGCTTTAAAATAATTAAATAGTACTTGAATTGGAAATCTCTTCCAGTAATTGCAGAGATGGTTTTCTTCTTCATGCTTTGCAAGGCTTTTAACATTGTCTTTAAATATACCAATGCCAGCTTAAGGAATACACACACACACAGAGTGTTGATTACTCCAACATGGATATGAAGATTCTATTTGTTCCGCTTTGGCTATCCTTTTGCTCCCGAAGAATTTCTATTCTCCCCAATGATATATAAAAATTAAGCAAAGAATAGTTTCCTAGAGACAAGTACTTGTGTATGGGATAAGAATCTTGATGTTTAAGGCTTTGAGGAGGAGTTTGTAAAAATAGCACCAAACACAGTTTTCAAATCCCTTTATGCCAATCTTCACACAGCCCTTAATCCTGGCATCATTTTAATGCCTCTGACTAGCTCTTAAAGCAGTTGTGAAAAAGAAGATATAGGGGTAGGAGTAGCTGGACAAATTTAGGATAGATTCTCTCAGCCTTACTCATGGAAAAATTATCAGTTTAAAGTGAAAAAAGTATTTGTGGGATTTTGGGTCTGTTTGGGTTTCTTTGTTGCTTTGTGTGTGTGCCTGCTCAGTTGCTCAGCCGTGTCCAACTCTTTGCAACTCCATGGACTGTAGCCCACCAGGATTCTCTGTCCATGGGATTTCCTAGACAAGAATACTGGAGTTGGTTGCCGTTTCCTCCTACAGGGGATATTCCTGACTCAGGGACTGAACCTGCGTGTCCAACATTGGCAGGAGGATTCTTTACCACTGAGCCACTTGGGAAGTTGTGCTATTTCCTAATCCACAAAAGGGCTAAAATCATGCTGGCTGTATACCTGTTGATATTGTGAGGAAGAACTGAGATAAAGGGTGTTGAAATATTTCAAAATTTATAAAACCTAAAAAAAAAGTGTTGCTCTTATGAAATAAACAAAATAGCACAAAGAATCAAAGGTCTTGACATTTCCTCACTACTTTTCAGTTCAATAAAGTATAAAGAGAGAAAATAAGAGCCTGCTTACATTTTATAAATGAAATTATGAAATTGGTTTAGTATCAATGAGTACACACTCGCACAGAGTATTTATTTTGTTGTTTAGCCATTAAGGGCTTCCCTGATAGTTCACTTGATAAAGAATATGCCTGTTATGCAGGAGACCCTGGTTTGATTCCTGGGTTGGGAAGATTCACTGGAAAAGGGATAGGCTACTCACTCCAGTATTCTTGGGCTTCCCTTGTGGCTCAGCTGGTGAAGAATCCATCTGCAATGTGGGAGACCTGGGTTAAATCCTTGGGTTGGGAAGATCCCCTGGAGAAGGGAAAAGCTACCCGCTCCAGGATTCTGGCCTGGAGAATTCCATGGACTAAATGGTCCATGGGATTGCAAAGAGTTGGACACAACTGAGCGTCATTGAGTCATTTAGTGGCTAAGTCATGTCTGATTCTTTTGCAACCCCATGAACTGTAGCCCGCCAGGCTCCTCTGTCCATGGGATTCTCCAGGCAAGAATGCTAGAATGGGTTGCCATTTCCTTCTCTAGGGGATCGTCGCAACCCAGGGATCCAACCTGTGTCTCCCACATTGGCAGGCAAATTCTATACCACTGAGCCACCAGGGAAGCCCATTATTTGTACCAAATATGTTGCTCTTTATATGTTAAGTAGTAACCTTTGGATGCAGCTGGCTTTACAGTATAGAAAATAAAGGATGTCACTCATGGAGGTGCCTTTGTTATACTTATTATAGTCAAGCCTCTCTGTATTTTTCTAGTTTTAGCATCTGATTACTGATTCTTCTAAAAATACTCTGTAGTGAATGAGCTGTTTCCAGAAATCTTTAGATTTTTCCTTATATCTTTAAAACTTCATGTTTTGAAAAACTTTCACACACATAGATAATCCACCCAATCATTCCCAGACAGAGGAAAATCTTTTTCGTTATGTTTCATATTTTCTCTTTGATATTTTATTCTTTTGATATTTCTAGTGTAGTTTCACTGGCATTGTTTAAACAGTATAGCTGTTTTACTTGAAGTCTATACACATGGCTCAGCTTGAAATTCCAGACAGCAGTATAAATAATGGCCAAAGTATAGAAGCTGAAGATATATAGTTTAGATTTCTTATCCTAAATCTACTATATTTTAACTGTGTGAACTTAAGCACATTATAGAACTTCTTTGATCTTCACTTTGGGTACTAATAATATCTATATTGGAATTCCCTGGTGGTTCAGATGGTAAAGAGTCTGCCTTCAAAGCAGGAGACCCAGGTTCGATCTCTGGGTCCAGAAGATACCCTGGAGAAAGGCATGACAACACAGTCCAGTACTTGCCTGGTGAATGCCATGGACAGAGGAGCCAGGTGGGCTACAGTCCATGGGGTCAGAAAGAGTCAGACACAACTGAGTGACTAACTCTTTCACTTTCACTTTTAGTACCTACATTACAGGACTGATGAAAAGCTTAAAAGATAAATATTATAGATTTCCACTGCATGGTCTGGCACCTGGATCGTAACTGACAAGTGTGTGTGTGTGTGTGTGTGTGTGTATGTGTGTGTGTGTGTTAGCTGCTCAATTGTGTCTGATTATCTGCGATCCCATGGACTGTAGCCCACCAGGATCCTCTGTCCATGGAATTCACCAGGCAAGAATACTGGAGTGTGCTGCTATGCCTTTCTCCAGGGGATTTCTGGAACAAGAAATTGAACTTGGGTGTCCTGAATTTCAGGCAGATTCTTTATGGTTCAAGCTATCCAGAAAGGATAATAACTATAGATCGGAATAAACAATGAGCATGTTCAATTTCTGGGCAGATATTCTCAGTAAATAACTAGAACATTTGGATTTAAAATCTCTAGTGTCTTGCTTATATGCCTCCATGCATACCTCTTTCTAGTCTTTATGACTACTACTTTTTCACCTTTACAGTTCCAATCAGCAGAAAATTATTGAACATTCACTGAATGCCAGTCACTGTGTTAAGTGCTGGGGAGTTGAAGATGAATAAGCCAGAAGCCTTGCACTAGAGGAACTCTTTAGGATCCAGAAGTGAAGATGCTCATTTTATCTATCTTAGTACTGAAAATAAGTGAAAATTATTGATGATTACCAGCTGAAGTATGTGTTTACATTTTGATAAATGGCATTTAAGATTGTTCTTATTTTGTTAAACTGTATAAAAATTTTAAAAAATGTCCATTATTTTTTTCTTATTGATTAATCTACTTCTGTGTGTTCAGACAATGAATGTCAGAGAAACAAGACACCCACCAACATTATTTTATAAGTTCTCTTAGTATGTCTTCTGGGTTTTTGTTCTTTTTTTACGTGCCTTGACATTTTCATGTAAGTAAAATATAATCAGTTCCACGGTCAAGTTATTCTCAGGTCCACAAAGGGAAAAGTCATTCAATAGACATAAAAAATAAGGTAAAATAAATTGCTAGATGCCAATTCACAGCTGATATAGGTGTGAATGTGCTTTTTTTTTTAACTTTGATTATAACCACATGCAATAGTGTATTTGAGGAATATTATTTTGTTGTTGTTATTTACCCCAAAATATAGAGTTAGAACAGGCAGAGTAACCAAGTAATCTAGTTGCCATGGATGAATGGAAATCTTCTAAGGAATAAAAATATTTGTCTAAATGCACAATAGCTGATCAGATCATAAAGATAGTCTGTTAAATCTGTGTTCTTGATGAAAGGAATTAAAATCCTTAGAGTACAGGGCTAGTTATACAAGTCCTTTAGTTTTACTCCAACCCCAGAGTCCTGGGCTCTGATAATAGAGGTGTTCCAGGTTTCTTCTGATAGAGCTCCTCAGGATCCATGATGAATGGAAATCTTCTAAGGAATAAAAATATTTGTCTAAATGCACAATAGCTGATCAGATCATAAAGATAGTCTGTTAAATCTGTGTTCTTGATGAAAGGAATTAAAATCCTTAGAGTACAGGGCTAGTTATACAAGTCCTTTAGTTTTACTCCAACCCCAGAGTCCTGGGCTCTGATAATAGAGGTGTTCCAGGTTTCTTCTGATAGAGCTCCTCAGGACTTCAACTCCATCCAGATTATGTCTAATCCCCAAAGGACTAGACTTAGTGCAGAAACTAAAAATTCATACTTTGAGGCTAGACAGTCAATGTGAATCTTGTTTCTTGCCACTTAATATGTGCATGACCTTGGATAAATTACTTGACTCCTTGAGGTTTCAGTTTCCCACTTATTGAATGATAAGAATACTTACTTCATAATACTATTGTGACTTTTTAAAAGTTAATAGATGTAACATGCTTAGGCTTATTCCTGACATATAGAAAGTGTCCACTGGTTTTATCAGTAGCCTAATTTGTTTAATTGAATAGCCTGTCTGGATCCTTGATAATTTTTTTAAATCAGTTTTAATTAGTCAATGATTAGGAAAGTATTGGGTGCTCATCCTGTGATCAACACTATGATGGATGCTGAGAAAAATTATAAAGACTAGGAGAAAAAGATGCTGAGTAACTTGGTTTATATGGAATACCAATCACCACCTATGTAGGCCACAGACGTTTTTCTCTTCTCCTGAAGGACAGAAGGCACTGAGGCCTCCCCGGTCTGAAATTAGAAGCCCAGGCAAAGTTAGTAGGCTTGATGAGTACCCACATTTCAGATGGGAATTCAGCCAGAAAAAATGGGGCACAAGAAGGAAACAACACGGGGGAATGTCTTTCCAGAAACTGATCTGATTTCTTTATTTTTCAGGTTTGTATATATACCATTTTTTATACATAGGGATGAAAACAGTATCACATGGGGGTCAGCAGACGTGACCCTTGTCACAATCAGGTGCTTCATATAAAATTATACAAAGGTCTTATGGGTTTTACATCATCTTCTGGCCATGAGGCCTGTTGACATTTTATGGCCCTTTCAGATAACCATCAGTTAACCAGAAAACTTTTTTTTTCCAGGGGTGATTTTTTTCTTAAATCAGGCGCTGCCCTCCAAATAAAGCTGCACTCCTATAGGGTGAGGGTGTAATGAGTTACAACTAAGAAAGAAATTTACTTAGCCTAAGGTTTAACATGATTAATCTTAAAGGTTAATACTTATTTCACCTATATGCTAGTCATATTCATTGTAAGGGCAGGGAATATGGAGATTTAGCAGCAAACATCAGCCCAACAAATGAAAACTCTTCACCAATATTCCCCTTAAGATCTATTTAGTCTTAAGATAGTGATAAAGTTACATTTTTACATAGCAAGGACACAGCGATTTACAACAAAGTACAGTGAAAAAGTTGGCTTAAAGTTCAACACTCAGAAAACAAAGATCATGGCATCCAGTCCCATCACTTCATGGAAAACAGATAGAAAAACAGTGGAAATAATGTCACATTTTATTTGGGGGGGGGCTCCAAAGTCACTGCAGATGGTGACTGCAGTCATGAAATTAGAAGACACCTACTCCTTGAAAGAAAAGTTATGACCAACCAAGATAGTATATTCAAAAGCAGAAATATTACTTTGCCAACTTAGGTCCATCTAGTCAAGGCTATGGTTTTTCCAGTGGTCATGGATGGATGTGAGAGTTGGACTGTGAAGAAAGCTGAGTGTCAAAGAATTTATGTTCTTGAGCTGTAGTGCTGGAGAAGACTCTTGAGATACCCTTGGGCTGCAAGGAGATCCAACCAGTCCATTCTAAAGGAGATCAGACCTGGGATTTCTTTGGAAGGAATGATGCTAAAGCTGAAACTCCAGTACTTTGGCCACCTCATGGGAAGAACTGACTCGTTGGAAAAGACTCTGATGCTGGGAGAGATTGGGGGCAGGAGGAGAAGAGGATGACCGAGGATGAGATGGCTGGATGGCATCACGGGCTCGGTGGATGTGAGTCTGAGTGAACTCCTAGAGATGATAATGAACAGGGAGGCCTGGTGTGCTGCGATTCATGGGGTCGCAAAGAGTCAGACACGACTGAGCGACTGAACTGAACTGAACAATTCATTAACTCAATTCATTAACTCAAAAAATCTAGTATTGCTAACATCAAAAACTACTATATTTCCTTTTCTATATTCCAAATACATTGATTAATATATTCCCAGGTGCCTAAGGATATGGAGGCCTGGCAGCAATCATTGACTCAACAATGAGAAAAGCCCTATGGTAATTAAGACTTTCAAAATACTCCAAACTCTCTGTGCTATTTATGGTTGAGAGTCTTTTCTATATTCCAAATACATTGATTAATATATTCCCAGGTGCCTAAGGATATGGAGGCCTGGCAGCAATCATTGACTCAACAATGAGAAAAGCCCTATGGTAATTAAGACTTTCAAAATACTACAAACTCTCTGTGCTGTTTATGGTTGAGAGGTTGTCACACAAGCTAGTCTGTGAGCAGAGGGGTTTGACCTGAGACATCCTTGTCACACCCAGGGCAGGGAATTAACTGTAATTATTGGCACAACAAATGAAAAAAATCTTCACCAATATAATTTCTAATCAAACCACTACTCTATACTAATAATTTTCTAACTTTTCAAAAGATTCTGTATTTAGAAAGTTTCAAAGCATCTTATGCCTCTCACAGTTGGGAGGCTGTAAACAATCACATGTGGCCAGACGAACCTGATCAGGGAGGTTAGAGAACCTTCAGAGGAGTTTGTAAGTTGAAGCACTCTTGTCCCACCCAGGAATTTTTATTAACTGGAGCTGCAAGTTAACTCCTTCTCCGAGAGAAATGGTGATGGGGGAGAGCCCCCCATAAAGTCAGAGGTGTAGATGAGAGCATAAAATATACTCTGGTTTTGGGGATTAGATGCTCAGGAACAGAGGGATTCCTGAGGCTTGATCACGCCTTTGCGTATGCCAAGCCTCCTTCCTCACGACCTTTGCCATGGGCGGAGTTCCTCACGCTGGCTCCCAGCACTTCTCTGTCTCTATTACGCAGAGTTTTGTAAAATTCCCAGTCCATTGATAAGTTCAGGGTCTTCACCATTTTCACTGAATATCATGCAAAAGCCTTGAAACAGCTTTCTTTGTATATAGATATACTTCCATTCATTTTGCTGACAAAGGTCCATATAGTCAAAGCTAAGGTTTTTCCAGTAGTCATGTATGAATGTGAGAGTTGGACCATAAAGAAACTGGAGCACCAAAGAATTGATGCTTTTGAATTGCAGTGTTGAAGAACACTCTTAAGAGTCCCTTGGACAGCAGGGAGATCAAACCAGTCCAACCAAATGAAATCAACCCTGAATATTCATTGGAAGGACTGATGCTGAAGCTTCAATACTCTGGCCTCCTGATATGAAGTTCCAACTCACTGGAAAAAGACCATGATGCTGGGCAACATTGAGGGCAGGAGCATAAAGAAGGGTCAGAGGATGAGATGGTTAGATGGTATTACTAAGTCAAACATGAGTTTGAGCAAGCTCTGTGAGATGGTGAAGGACAGGGAAGCCTTGTGTGCTGCCATTCATGGTGTCACAAATAGCCAGACACAACTTAGCCACTGAAAAACAACATACTTCCATTCACATGGGTGACTTTTTACAGCTCTTCTACCTTTTGTATGATGGTTCTTGCTTAAAACGGCTGTACAAGCAATTTAAATATTCGACATTTCTGTAGCACACATCTTGCACTCTTTTGTATTCATTCTCTTGGTTTGGGGAAAAGCAGTTGTTTTTGCTTCATTTCTGTATTTGGGAGATCTTCTTCCTATGTTCTCCAGAGTGGCTACCTTAATGACCCTCATCTCAAAATGCTGAGAAGAATTTGATGTGTTCACATATTTGGGGAATAATCAGCTTCTGAGCTATTCCACATTTTATACCTGTTGTATCCTGATGAAATTGATTTGCCTCTCAGAGTAGATGTTAGGTTCTTTCTTTGAACTTTCAAGGCATCTGCAATAATCTTTCCTGTGTTATCTCTGCTTGAATCTATGAATGTCATGACCAGTCCTTAAATTCTGGCATAGAATAAGGACTATTCCAAATAGCATTGAAATTAAACCAAATAGCACTGAAATTAAAATTTTCAAAGATGAAGTGTGCCAATGGGATTTACTGAGTGTACTCCACTATATATTCTCCTACTGCATATGAAATAAGCACTTGCCTTAGTTGTGACAGGGAAGCATATGACATTGTAAGGTTGTGGAGTGAAAGGATTGCTTCTTTCTCTTGTTTTCCTAAACAAAATCTTTTACCTCCAGTCAGCAGAAATATCTGACCTGAATATATTAAACTCCCGCCAAAATGCACTTAATAATAACAAACTATTTTCTCAATTTCTTTGTTATTGTCAGTACCATTTCCAGTAAACAACACTTACTTCCAGAATATTTGAATTTTTATATGTTGGAAAGAGAGAAATGTAACACAGTTCCTTTCCCATGGGAACCTTGCTGAGAGCTCATTTGAGCTGTGACCTGCTTAAGCTGCCAGGAATTATTAGTATTTTTGTAGGATCTTTAAAATGGAGATACAGAGTGAAAGACAATGTGTCAAAATCAGACCCTTTTACTCCTCTATATAGCAAGTGAAAAATACCAGAATGTATATTTTCTTTCATAAAAAAGTGTTTCACAACTTTCTCTCTTTATCAGATCTTCTTAATAGGGGCAGCTTATCTATGAAATTACATTTCTTCAGTAAAAATTGTTCTATGCAAATTGTGCATCTTGAATCCTAGAGTTCTGACTGGCAGCAGTTAGATTTAAACTCTGTGATTGTACCAAGGCAAGCATAAAATTTTTTTGTAGGTATGTTAGTTCTTAAGTGAATAACATAGTGGCTATAGAAATAGTCTGGTACATTCATAATAATGAATGGAATTTTTAAAATTAGTCCAGTAACAGTCTTTTAAACAGTGGCCTGATTTTTTTTTTTAATAAATGAGAGAAATTGGGAAGGTGAAAAGCTGTTTGGGGGATAAAGTTTTTTAATTGTTGGATTCCTTTGACTTCCATTACTGTGTAAAGACAAAGAATCACCTAAGCATGCTATTCTAAGAAACAAAAAATGTGGTTCAGTTGTAATAACAACAGCAAAAATGTGAACTTTTAAGGCATTAGTTTCTCATTCTCTGCTCTTCTTCTTCTGTGGAAGCCATAGTGTTCCCTGAATTCCCAATACCTCCCTCAGTTCAGTTCAGTTGCTCAGTCATGTCCGACTCTTTGCGACCCCGTGTATCACAACATGCCAAGCTTCCCTGTTCATTACAATCTCTCCGAGTTTACTCAGACTCACATCCATCGAGTCCATGATGCCATCCAGGCATCTCATCCTCGGTCGTTCTCTTCTCCTCCTGCCCCCAATCCGTCCCAGCATCAGAGTCTTTTCCAATGGGTCAATTCTTCCCATGAAGTGGCCAAAGTACTGGAGTTTCAGCTTTAGCATCACAACTTCCAAATAAATCCCAGGGTTGATCTCCTTCAAAACGGACTGGTTGGATCTCCTTGCAGTCTAAGGGACTCTCAAGAGTTTTGTCCAAGACCACAGTTCAAAAGCATCAATGCTTTAGTGATCAGCCTTCTTCACAGTCCAACTCTCACATCCATACATGACCACAGGAAAAACGATAGCCTTGACAAGACAGACCTTAGTCAGCAAAGTAATGTCTCTGCTTTTGAATATGCTATCTAGGTTGGTCAAAACTTTTCTTCAAAGGAGTAAGCGTCTTCTAAATTCCTGGCTGCAGTCACCATCTGAAGTGATTTTGGAGGCCAAAAAAATAAAGTCTGACACTGTTTTCACTGTTTGCCCATCTATTTCCCATGAAGTGATGGGACCAGATGCCATGATCTTCGTTTTCTGAATGTTGAGCTTTGAGCCAACTTTTTCACTCTCCTCTTTCATTTTCATCAAGAGGCTTTTTAGCTCCTCTTCACTTTCTGCCAGAAGGGTGGTGTCATCTGCATATCTGAGTTTATTGATATTTCTCCTGACAATCTTGATTCCAGTTTGTTTCTTCCAGTCGAGTGTTTCTCGTGATGTATTCTGCTATATAAGTTAAACAAGTAGGGTAACAATATACAACCTTGATGTTCTCTTTTTCCTATTTGGAACCAGTCTGTTGTTCCATGTCCAGTTCTAACTGTTGCTTCCCGACCTGCATACAGATTTCTCAAGAGGCAGGTTAGGTGGTCTAGTTTTCGCATCTCTTTGAGAATTTTCCACAGTTCATTGTGATCCACACTGTCAAAGGCTTTGGCATAGTCAATAAAGTAGAAATAAATGTTTTTCTGGAATTCTCTTGCTTTTTCCATGATCCACTGGATGTTGGCAATTTGATTCCTCTGCTTTTTCTATAGGCAGCTTGAACATCAGGGAGTTCACGGTTCATGTATTGCTGAAGCCTGGCTTGGAGAATTTTGAGCATTACTTTACTAGCATGTGAGATGAGTGCAATTGTACAGTAGTTTGAGCATTGCCTTTCTTTGGCATTGGAATGAAAACTGACCTTTTCCAGTCCTGTGGCCACTGCTGAGTTTTCCACATTTGCTGGCATATTGAGGGCAGCACTTTCACAGCATCATCTTTCACGATTTGAAAGAGCTCAACTGGAAATCCATCATGTCCACTAGCTTTGTTCGTAGTGATGCTTTCTAAGGTCCACTTGACTTCACATTCCAGGATGTCTGGTTCTAGGTGAGTGATCACACCATCATGATTATCCAGGTCATGAACATCTTTTTTGTACAGTTCTTCTGTATATTCTTGCCTCCTCTTCTTAATATCTTCTGCCTCTGTTAGGTCCAGATCATTTCTGTCCTTTATTGAGCCCATCGTTGCATGAAATGTTCCCTTGGTATCTCTAATTTTCTTGAGATCTCTAGTCTTTCCCATTCTGTTGTTTTCCTCTATTTCTTTGCACTGATTGCTGAGGCAAGCTTTCTTATCTCTTCTTGCTATTCTTTGGAACTCTGCATTCAGATGCTTATATCTTTCCTTTTCTCCTTTGCTTTTCACCTCTCTTCTTTTCACAGCTATTTGTAAGGCCTCCCAAGACAGCCATTTTGCTTTTTTGCATTTCTTTTCCATGGGGATGGTCTTGATCCTTGTCTCCCATACAATGTCACGAACCTCATTCTATAGTTCATCAGGCACTCTATCTATCAGATATAGGCCCTTAATTCTATTTCTCACTTCCACTGTATAATCATAAGGGATTTAATTTAGGTCATAGCTTAATGGTCTACCGGTTTTACCTACTATCTTCAATTTGAGTCTGAATTTGGCATTAAGGAGTTCATGATCTGAGCCAGTCAGCTCCTGGTCTTGTTTTTGTTGACAGTATAGAGCTTCTCCATCTTTAAATGCATAAAGTATAATCAATCTGATTTCGATGTTGGCCATCGGTGATGTCCACGTGTAAAGTCTTCTCTTGTCTTGTTGGAAAAGGGTGTTTGCTATGACCAGTGCATTTTCTTGGCAAAACTCTATTTGTCTTTGCCCTGCTTCATTCCACATTCCAAGGCCAAATTTGCCTATTACTCCAGGTGTTTCTTGACTTCCTACTTTAGGATTCCAGTCCCCTAGAAAGAAAAAGACATCATTTTTGGATGTTAGTTTTAAAAGGTCTTGTAGATCTTCATAAAACCATTCAACTTCAGCTTCTTCAGCATTACTGTTTGGGCCATAGACTTGGATAACTGTGATATTGAATGGTTTGCCTTGGAGACGAATAGAGATCATTCTGTCGTTTTTGAGATTCCATTCACGTACTGCATTTTGGATTCTTTTGTTGACCATGATTGCTACTCCATTTCTTCTGAGGGATTTCTGCCAGCAGTAGTAGATATAACGGTCATCTGAGTTAAATTCATCCTTTCCAGTCCATTTTAATTTGCTGATTTCTAGAATGTCGACGTTCACTTTCCATCAGGAAGCTTTTCAAGGTACACAAAATTAAGGTTGTATGTTCTATGGCTTTCGTAGTACCTTTGACTTTCCTAGTTCGGCACATATCACACTGTGTTGTACTTATTTGTCCTTACATCTTCCTCGTTAACTAATGGTCAGCTTCCTCCACAATACAAATAACTAATATTTATGGAATTTATATTATGGGCCAGGCTCTATTTTCAGTTCAGTTCAGTTCAGTCGCTCAGTCATTTCCGACTCTTTGTGACCCCATGAATTGCGGTACACCAGCCTCCCTCTCCATCACCAGCACCTGGAGTTCACTCTGACTCACATCCATCCAGTCAGTGATGCCATCCAGCCATCTCATCCTCTGGCATCCCCTTTTCCTCCTGCCCCCAATTCCTCTCAGCATCAGAGTCTTTTCTAATGAGTCAACTCTTCACATGAGTTGGCCAAAGTACTGGAGTTTCAGCTTTAGATAATTTTTATTTTTAATTCTTAAAACAAAACAATGATAACTTATCAATCCACTTTACAGATGAGCAAACTGAGATACATAGCGATTGAATATCTTGCTCAAGGTTACATAGCCAATGAGTGGATATTTGCTTTGACTGTTAGGAAGTTGTATTTGCATAGAGATTTGTTCTCTAAAAAAAAAGCAACTAATATACAACTTCTACCTGAAATTTTACCAACAATTTGCAGTTTCATTTGACACAAGTCTGTTTTTAGGCAGACCTAGTTAATGGGCATACACGCACATATATACACATCAAAAAAAAAATACACTACACATGTGAACATAATTCTTGGAAAATGTCAAAAGTTAAATATTGGGTTTGACATTTTTCATAGGCTTGAAAAAATAAACCTAAGTTGCTTCATGAATCTTGGTTAAGAATTGTTGTCATTTTCAGTATATAGCAACATTATGTGGTATCTTAGATGGAGCCTGATCATGCCTCAGAAAGACATGATTCTCTACTGGAATATGTCACTGGATGACATCCATAGGGGGGAATCAGAGGATTGTTTTCTTCACTCAAAATTTGCCTGATGTGCTTTAAACAAAGTCATCAATAATGTTGTTATGTCAACTTAATTTAATTTATGGTCTTATAAGTTATTGACCTGAAATCATTAAGTGGTATAAAAAAACACACTATAAATAATCAGACACTGTATCTTACAGAGGACATGAGACTTTTGTGACCTTTAGAATGCAAGTTATAGGCAAAAAGAATTTTCTCTCAAGATATCCTAGAAACAGTATTCAGTTACTCCTAAACCTCAGACTGAGATTGACATGTATATTAAGCAAAGAATAGAAGTAATTTCTTATCTTAGAAATTATATGAAGGATTGTGGTTATGTTTTCTTGCTTCTCTGTTAGTTTTTCTTATTCAGCAAGGTTGCTATGGTTTAAAACTAGCTGTCCTTAGAAAATCAATACTGATGAGTCATGATAGCATAGTCACTCATTGGTATATAAAGAATGTTTCTTTTTACTCTGGTCATTATTTAGATGTGTGCATCTGAATTAATTAACCTAAGTATACAATCTTGTATACTTAAAAGCCAAAGCCTGTGACTATGTGGATCACAATAAACTGTGGAAAATTCTGAAAGAGATGGGAATACCAGACGACCTGACCTGCCTCTTGAGAAACCTGTATGCAGGTCAGGAGGCAACATTTAGAACTGGACATGGAACAGCAGACTGGTTCCAAATAGGAAAAGGAGTATGTCAAGGCTGTATATTGTCACCCAGCTTATTTAACTTATTATTTTACTTTACAATACTACTATGTGGATCACAATAAACTGTGGAAAATTCTGAAAGAGATGGGAATACCAGACGACCTGACCTGCCTCTTGAGAAACCTGTATGCAGGTCAGGAGGCAACATTTAGAACTGGACATGGAACAGCAGACTGGTTCCAAATAGGAAAAGGAGTATGTCAAGGCTGTATATTGTCACCCAGCTTATTTAACTTATTATTTTACTTTACAATACTGTATTGGTTTTGCCATACATTGACATGAATCTGCCACGGGTGTACATGAGTTTCCAATCCTGAACCCTCCTCCCGCCACCCTTCCCATATCATCTCTCTGGGTTATCACAGTACACCAGCCCCAAGCATTCTGTATCCTGTATCGAACCTAGACTGGTGATTTGTTTCTTACATGATAGTATACATGTTTCAATGCCATTCTCTGAAATCATCCCACCTTATCCCTCTCCCAAAAAGTCCAAAATTCTGTTCTGTGAATCTGTGTCTCTTTTGCTGTCTCGCATACAGGATTATCATTACCATTTTTTTGTAATAAGCAATATTTATTGGTCTCAATCTAATGTTGATATGTTTTCTAGTTTAAACTTTTTTATTTTAATTTTTTTATTTTTTTGATTTTATTTTATTATTATTTATTTGTTATTCTTTTACTTCACTTGCAGAGTACATCATGAGAAATACTGAGCTGAAAGAAGCACAAGCTGGAATCAAGATTGCTGGGAGGAATATCAATAACCTCAGATATGCAGATGACACCACCTTTATGGCAAAAAGTGAAGAAGGAATAAAATGCTTCTTGATGAAAGTGAAAGAGGAGAGTGAAAAAGCTGGCTTAAAACTCAA
>SJYC01102882.1:0-15530 GCA_006408675.1 Madoqua kirkii
AATTCTTTTCCTCCGGGGGCCAAGAATCTCGGTGTCGTGATTCAACAACAACCTTTCAGTAAGTGCTCAAAATAAACTCTGGAAACACTAGAATATTAAGACTAAAGCCACTAGAAAGCAATCTAATTTACCACCACATCAAAAAGAATAAAATAAATCTAACTAAGGAGTTATAAGATCTGTACTATAAGACAGTGATGAAAGAAATGGAAAATGACATAAACAGAAAGTTAGAGCACGTTTATAGATTGGAAGGATTAATACTGTTAAAATAATCACATTACTCAAGGCAGTCTACTGATTGACATTTTTTTACAGAACTAAAGGACATGCCTTTAAAATGTGTATGGAAACACAAGAGACTCTGAGTAGCCAAAAATATCTTGATAAAGAAGAATAAAGCTGGAGGTATCACAGTCCTTGACTTCAGACTACACTACAAAGCTATAGTAATCAAAACAATATGATACTGGCACAAAAACAAACATATAGATCAATGGAACAGAATAGAGAGCTCCCAAACAACCCTACCCTAACATGGGCAAATAATATACAACAAAGGAGGCAAAAATATACAATGGGGAAAGGCGGCCTCTCCAGTAAATGGTGTTGGGAAAACTGGACAAGTACAGTTTAAACTAGACTACTCTTTCATATTATGCACAAAAATGAACTAAAAATAGATTGAAAGCTTAAACATAAGACCTGAAATCAGAAGAAGTTTTACATAGGCAATAAGTTCTTTGATACTGGTTTTGGTAAAGTTTTTTTGGCTATGTCCCCTCAGGCAAGGGAAACAAAAGCAAAAATAAATGGGACTAGAACAAGCAAAGTCCTTTTGTACAGTGAAGAAACCTATCAACAAAATGAAAAGTCCATCTACTGAATGGGAGGAGATATTTGCAAATGATATATCCGTAAGGGATTAATATCCAAATATATACAAAGAACTTACACTATTCATCATATAAAACCCAAACATTTCAAATTAAAAATGGACAGAGGGCTTAAATAGACATTTTTGAAGAAAATATACAGATACTCATTATCACTAATCATCAGGAAAATGCAGATCACAACCACAATGAGATATCACACCACACAATGCAGAAAGACTATTATTAAAAAGACAACAAATAGCAAGTGTTGGAAAGGATGTGGAAAAATGGAAGACCCCATGCGTTGTTGGTGGTGTGGCCACTACAGAAAACAGTATGCAGGTTCCTCATAACATTAAAAATAGAAATACCACATGCTTCAGAAATTCCATCCTGGATATTTATCTGAAGAAAACAAAAATACTTATTAGAAAGGATATATATACCCTTATGTCCACTGCAGTATTATGTACAATAGCTAAGATATGGAAGCATCCATAGATGAATGGATGGATAAGGAAGAGGTGGTGTGTGTGTGTATGTGTGTGTGTGATGGAATATTGAAAGTGAAAGTGAAAGTGCCAGTTGTTCAGTTGTGTTCAACTCTTTGCAACTGCATGGACTGTAGCTCTCCAGTCTCCTCTGTCCATGGAATTCTCTAGGCAAGAATATTGGAGTGGGTAGCCATTCCTTTCTATAGGGGATCTTCCTGACCCAGGGATCAAACTCAGGTCTTCTGCATTGCAGGCAAAGTCTTTACCATCTGAGCCAACAGGGAATCCCAATGGAATATTATTCAGACATAAAAATAATGAAATCTTTCATTTGTAACAACATGAATGGACCTAGAGGATGTTATGATAAAATGAAATGTCAGAGAGAGAAAGACAAATACTGTATGATTTCACTTCCATGTGGAATCTAAAAAACAAAACAAAAGAACAAACAACAAAATAGAAACAGCCATAGATACAGATAACAAACAAGTGGTTGTCAGAGGGGAGGGTTTGGAGAAAAGAAAGAAATAAGTAAGGGAGGTATAAACTTCCATTTGCAAAATAAATGAGTCACAAGTATGAAATATGCAGTGTGGGGAGTAGAGTCAATAACTATGTAATATATTTGTATGATGATGCATTATACCTAGGCATCATGGTGATCATTTTAATTGTACAGAAATATTGAATCACTCTATTGTGTAACAGAAACAAACATGGTGCTATAATAAATTACACTTAAAAAAATCTCATAGAAACAGATAAGATGTGTGGTTACTGGAGGTAGGAAGTAAAGGGAGGGGGAATTGGACGAAGGCTATCAAAATATATAAACTTCCGGTCATAAGATAAATAAACATAGAGATATAACATACCAAAAGAAGAAGAGGGAAGAGGAGGAGGACAGGGGAAGGAGAGGGCTAAGGAAAGCAGAAGAAGAAGGCCACTAGAGTCATACTATTTGGGTTCAAATTCTAGATTTCCTATTTATTCACTGTATGACCTTGGACAACTTATTTAACCTTCCTAAACAAAATTTTCTCTTCTGTAAAATAGAAATAATGGTATCTACTTTATAGGATTTTTATGAATACTAAATACAATGAGATATGTAGAACAAGTCCTGGCACATAAAGCTCAATAAATGTAATTCATTCACTCAACACATGTTTATGGAACATTTCCCATATGCCTGTCACTGTTCTGTTGTGCAAAACAATGGAAAGCCAAGGCAGAAAGTAATCCTCGCTTTCATGGATGTCCTATTCTGATTGGGAAAGTAAACAATATATAAACAAACACATAATATCAAATATAAGTACCATGTGGAAACTAAAGCAGAATAAGGGACAAGGAAGAGGAGGCAGGAAGCATTCTATTTTTATTTAGAGTTGTTTCAAAAGGCTTCTTCTCTGAGGATATAGCAGTTAATCAGAGACCTAGAAGATGTCAAAGTAGACAACCATGTACACATGAAGAAGAAGAACATTTCATATAGAGATAGCATTTAGTGTAATGCTCCTAAGAAGGCAAAAATAATCTTAGTGTTATCTAGGAAGAATAAAGACATTGATGTGCATGGGAAATAGTGAGTGAGAAGGGAAAGAGAAGGAAGAAATGGGATTAGATCAGAGAGGTAGGCAGCGGTCAGATCATGTTGCATGTGCATGTTAAATTGCTTTGTCATGTCTGACTCTTTGTGACCCTATGGACTCTAGCTCGTCAGGCTCCTCTGTCCATGGGGTTTCCCAGGCAAGAATACTGGGAGTGGGTTGCCATGCTTTACTCCAGGGGATCTTCCCGATCCAGGGACTGAATCATTTCTTACGCCTTCTGCATTGGCAGGTGGGTTCTTTACCACTAGGGACACCTGAAAAGCCCAGATCATGTTGGATTGTGTTAAATCCTAGCTACTATCATTGTTATCATTGTTAATCTCAAGGGGTCTTGATTATTGAAGTAATGTTTTCATTCCATTTTGTAAATCCTCATAATTATGAAGCAGAAACTTCTTGTGAAAAATGATAATAATTGTAATAGTGGCTGACTTTATGATTTGACCTTTTACAAAGTGATTTTCACATACATGATTTTATTTACTGTTTACAACAATCCTGTATGTTGTTATTAGTAACTGTAAGATAATTACTAATATCTTTCATTTGAGGAGACAAAGGTAAAGTACTTGTGCAGTCACATAGGAAAGTAGGTGGGAGATATGGGCCTCTAGTTCATTGCTTTATTTATAGCAAGTCTCTTTGTTTTGTTGATCAAGTTAAAAAAAAAAAGTAATGGACAAAAGAAGATCTGAATTAGGAACTAGCAAGGGCTTCTCCTCTGGTTCAGTGAGTAAGTATCTGCCTGCAGTGCAGGAGATGCCGGTTTGATCCTTGGGTCAGGAAAATCCCCTGGAGGAGGAAATGGCAACCCACTCCAATATCCTTTCCTGAAAAACCCCATAGACAGAAAAGCCTGGTGGGCTACAGTCCAAAAGGTCGAAATGAGTCAGACACAACTGAGTGCCTAAGCACACAGCTCACACAGGCCTGTTTCACAGGTACAGTTAGAGCTGAGAATCCTGATTTCATTCCCTCAGTATAACCAATATCTGGATTCAGGGCACCTACTTGTTATTGGAGAAGGCAATGGCAACCCTCTCCAGTATTCTTGCCTGGAGAATCCCATGGACGGAGGAGCTTGGTGGGCTACAGTCCATGGGTTGAAAAGAGTCGAACACAACTGAGCGACTTCACTTTCTTTTCACTTTCACTTGTTATTGAAGGAAAATCTATTTGTTTCTAGTACTTTCTAATTTCATAATAGTGCAATAAAATTCTGAAAGAAGTGACTGTTGCTTACTCTCACCCTCTCATGTTTTCCATTAGTTCAAGGATAAAGTAGACTTATGAGGGACAACATCTGAATTTGATTGAGCAAAAAGATAATGTCATTTAGGAAGAATGATACATTTCAAACACAGAGATGCTGGAGCTTGGCACCAATCCATTCTACATATAACATTTATTAAGATGCATTAAACGCTGACCAAGTTAACTGTGAAACAGAAGACAGCGGATCAGACTGTCACTTTGCCTTTTGCTTTACATACTTCTGAGGTTGCTTCATAGGGCAAAAAAGTCAAATGGTACACAGTGATTTGTAAAACAGAGCAACATTAAAAATAGAAGCCATATGTGCTACTCGAGGATCAATTTTTCTTTTGGCCATTTATTTTCTTTCGTGTATCTTTTTCTCCCTGATATTCCAGGAGCCAGTTTTGTAATGGTTGCTTGTGTCTGCTCTGTGCCCTCAGGTAAGACAATACAGCTGGCAATCCTAATCACATTAATACTCTCCTGATATTATCCAAAGAGACTTAGGTGGCTATTGTGAGACATACTGCACTAAACTTGTTAGCTTGTTGACATACCTATTGATAAGTCTGGCCAATAACATTATGTATGATAGGAAATACAAAAAAATTCATACATGGTTTTTGTCTTCAAAGTGTATGCAATCCAAATAGGGAGCCAAGCATGTATAAATAAAAGTTGATTGAAGTATAAGAAATTATTATTTAATATATATTCAGTCAGATACATAATCTTGAACTTCAAGGTGGGTTTTTTTTTTTTTTTTGCTTTTAGTTTTCTAGAAATCCTTATTGCAAAAAGTCCCTATCTTAAATGCTTTTCAAATGACCTAGAATAATGCAAGTTGATGCTGAAAGTTCTCTAGCTTTCTAACCTGGATGAAATATCTTGTCTTTTCAATACTAACGTGAGCTTGAATGGTGATTGACTTGAATAATTTTTCTTATATGTGAAAATGTATAACACTAGTAAGTTATTATTGCCTATTCAACAATACAGAAAGGATATCAGGACATTATTTTGGGGGTTTCCCTGGTAGCTCAGCTAGTAAAGAATCTGCCTGCAATGCAAGACACCCCAGTTCAATTTCTGGTTTAGGAAGATTCCCTGGAAAAAGGATAAGATTCAGTATTCTTGGGCTTCCCTGGGGGCTCAGAAGGTAAAGAATCTACTGCAGTGCAGGAGACCTGGGTTCAATCCCTGGGTTGTGAAGATCCCCTGGAGGAGGGCATGACAACACACTCCAGTAATCTTGCCTGGAGACTCCCCATGGACTGAGGAACCTGATGGGCTACTGTCCATGGGGTCAAAAATAGTTGTACAGGACTGAGCAAGTAAGCACAGCACAGCACACAGTTAAATATTACTGAAATGTTACTATAGCCAGGTCCATGTGTAGGTCTGCGGTCTGGTCTGACTTAACCATTATTTAAGCATTGTTTCTCAAAGCATCGCCTGTGGATCACTATCAAAATTACATGCAGTATTTGTTAAATCACAAAATTTTTAGCTTCAATTCACATCTACTAAGTCTAAATATCTGTAGGTAAGGTTCATGAATTTCTATTTGTAACAAGCTCTCTAAGTACACATCAGGTACACACCATATATTTGGAGCCAAGTTTAATAGCATAACCATAGGTTTTATAGAGTAATGCATTTTATTTTTTAAAAATCTGCCAATTTCAAATATATTGTTATTAATAATTGAGGGAAGCTTATTCCTTTCCTGAGATAACTAGTAATGTTTTCCCATTGCTTTCTTTTTCCTTACACTTGGTTTCATTTTATTGTGGTACTATATATATATAAAACATTACATTTGTCATTTAAACCATTTTCTGGTGTATGAATCAGTGGCATGAAATATGTTCACAAGGTTTTGCAACCATCACCATGATATTTTTCTAAAAATTTTCAGCACCTCGAACAGAAACTCCTTGCATATTAATGAATAACTACGCATTTCTTTCCACCAAGCTCTCATAAACTCTAATCTGCTTCCAGTCTCTGCAATTGCCTATCCTAGATATTTCACATAAGAGAACTCATACAATATTTGTCCTTTCATGGCTGGCTTATTTCTTAAAGCAAGTCCATCTTAAAGGAAATCAGTCCTGAATATTCATTGGAAGGACTGAAGCTGAAGCTTCAATACTTTGGCCACCTGATGCAAAGAACTGACTCATTAGAAAAGATCCTGATGCTGGGAAAGATTGAAGGCAGGAAGAGAAGAGGAAGACAGAAGATGAGATGGCTGGATGGCATCACTATGAACATGAGTTTGAGAAAGCTTCAGGTGTTGCTGATGGACAGGGAAGCCTGGAGTGCTGCAGTCTATGGGGTTGCAAAGAGTCAGACATGAATGAGGAACTGAACTGAACTGAATGTTTTCAAGATTCATCCATACCATAGCATATATATGAACTTTATTTTTTGTCTCGTGGTTAGATAACATGTTTTAATTACCCATTTGCTTGTTGATGAACACTTAGGTTGTTTCTATGCTTTTGTTATTGTAAATAAAGCTACTATGAACATTGGCATACAAGTATCTGTAGAATTTTCCATTCTCAGTTTTAAGGAGTGTATATGTAGGAGTGGAATTGCTGAGTCAAAGGTTAGTTCTACATTTAACTTTATGAGGAAATGCCAAACTGTTCTGCATAGTGGCTGTTTCATTTTATATTTCCATCAGCAATGTATGAGAGTTTCAATTTTTCCACATCCTTATCCACACAAGTTATTTCACGTGTTTTGAATGATAGCCCTCCAACTATGTTGAAGTGGTATTTATTTAAGTTTTGATTCCCATTATTTCCCTTAGAAGAAATGAAGTAGGCATCATAGTCAACAAAACAGTCCAAAATGCAGTACTTGGATGCAATCTCAAAAATGACAGAATGAACTCTGTTCATTTCCAAGGCAAACCATTCAATATCAAAGTCTATGCCCCGACCAGTAACGCTGAAGAAGCTGAAATGCAAAAGTAGGAAGTCAAGAAACACCTGTAGTAACAGGCAAATTTAGCCTTGGAGTACAGAATGAAGCAGGGCAAAGGCTAACAGAGTTTTGCCAAGACAACACACTGGTCATAGCAAACATCCTCTTCCAACAACACAGCAGAAGACTCTACACAAGGATATCACCTGATAGTAAATGCCAAAATCAGATTGATTATATTCTTTGCAGCCAAAGGTGAAGAAATATATACATCCCCCCAAAGCTAGATCAGGAGCTGACTGTGGCCCTGAACATGAACTCCGTATTGCAAAATTGATACTTAAATTGAAGAAAGTAGGGGAAACCAATAGACCATTCAGGTATAACCTAAATCATATCCCTTACAATTATACAGTCGAAATGAGAAACAGACTCAAGGCACTAGATCTGATAGACAGAGTGCCTGAAGAACTATGGAAGGAGGTTTGTGACATTGTACAGAAGGCAGGGATCAAAACCATCCCCAAGAAAAAGAAATGCAAAAAGGCAAAATGGTTGTCTGAAGAGGCCTAACAAACAGATGTGAATAGAAGGGAAGCTAAAGGCAAAGGAGAAAAGGAAAGATATACCCATTGAATGCAGAGTTCCAAAGAATTAAAAGGAGAAATAAAAAAGCCTTCCTCAGTGATCAGTGTAAAGAAATAGAGGAAAACAATAGAATAGAAAAAACTAGAGATCTCTTCAAGAAAATTAGAGATACCAAGGGAATATTTCATGCAAAGATGGGCACAGTAAAGGACAGATATGGTATAAACCTAACAAAAGCAGAAGATATTAAGAAGAGGTGGCAAGAATACACAGAAGAACTATACAAAAAAGATCTTCACGACCCAGATAATCATGATGGTGTGATCACTCACCTAGAGTCAGACATCCTGGAATGTGAAGTCAAGTGGGCCTTAGGAAGCATCACTACAAGCAAAGCTAGTGAAGGTGATGGAAACCCAGTTGAGCTATTTCAAATACTAAAAAGATGATACTGTTAAAGTGCTGCATTCAATATGCCAGAAAATTTGGAAAACTCAGTAGTGTCTACAGGACTGGAAAACATCAGTTTTCATTCCAATCCCTGCTGGGGCCAGCGTGAAGAACTCTGCCCATGGCAAAGGTCATGAGGAAGAAAGCTTGGCATATGCAAAGGCGTGATCAAGCCTCAGGAAATCCCCTGTTTCCGAGCATCTACACCCAAAACCAGAGTACTTTACTGAGGACTTTCCCCCATAACCATTTTTCTCAGAGAAGGAGTTAACTTGCAGCTCCAAGTTAATAAAAATTCCTGGGTGTGACAAGAGTGTTTCAACTTACGAACTCTGAAGGTTATCTAGCATGCCTGTATAGGTTCATCCAGCCACATGTGATTGTTTACAACTCCCCAACTGTGAGAGGCATGAGATGTTTTAGACTTACTAAAGGCAAATTCTTTTGGGAAGTTAGAAATTATTAGTATAGTGGGTTGGTTAGGAATTATATTGGTGAAGGATTTTTCATTCGTTGTGTCAATAATTGCTGCTAATTTCCTGCCCTGGGTGGGACAAGGGTGTCTCAGGTCAAAACTCTCTGCTGACAGACTAGCTTGTGTGACAACCTCTCAACCATAACTAGAGATTAAATTGCCAAGATCAGTTGGATCATTGAAAAAGCAAGAGATTTCCAGAAAAAAACATCTACTTCTGCTTTATTGACTATGCCAAATCCTTTGACTGTGTGGATCACAAAAAACTGTGGAAAATTGTTAAAGTGATGAGAATATCTGTCCACCTGATCTGCATCTTGAGAAAAATGTATGCAGGTCAGGAAACAACAAATAGAACTAGACATGGAACAACAGACTCGTTCCAAATCAGGAAAGGAGTTCTTCAAGACTGTATATTGTCACCTTACTTATTTAATGTACATGCAGAGTACATCAAACAAAATGCAGCACTGGATGAAGCACAAGCTGGAATCAAGACTGCCATAAGAAAAATCAATAAACTCAGCGGTGCAGATGATAACACAATTATGGCCGAAAGAGAAGAAGAACTAAAGACCCTCTTGATGAAAGTGAAAGAGGAGAGTGAAAATGTTGTCTTAAAATTCAACATTCAGAAAACTAGGATCATGGCATCTGGTCCCATCACTTCATGGCAAATAGATGGGGAAACAATGAAAACAGTGACAGACTTTATTTCTTTGGGCTCCAAAATCACTGCAGATGGTGACTGCAGCCATGAAATTAAAAGATGCTTACTACTTGGAAGAAAAGCTAGGATCAACCTAGACAACATCTTCAAAAGCAGAGGAATTAATTTGCCAACAAATGTCCACCTAGTCAAAGCTATGATTTTTCCAGTAGCTATGTATGGATGTGAGAGTTGGACTATAAAGAAAGCTGAGTGCCATAGAATTAATGCTTTTGAGCTGTGGTATTGGAAAAGACTCTTGAGAGTCTTTTGGACTAAAAGAAGATCCAATCGGTCCACCCTAAAGGAAAACAGTTCTGCATATTCATTGGAAGCACTGATACTGAAGCTGAAACTCCAATACTTTTGCCATCTGATGTGAAGAACTGACTCATTTGAAAAGACCCTGATGCTGGGAAAGTTTGAAGGTCAGAGAAGGGGATGACAGAGGATGAGATGGTTGGATGGCATCACTAACTCCAGGAGTTGGTGATGGGCAGAAAGGCCTGATGTGCTGCAGTCCATGGGGTCACAAAGAGTTGGACATGACTAACTGAACTGAACTGAAGTGACTGATGATATAGTCATCTTTTCCATGTTCCTAGTGCAAAATCATTGCAGATGATGACTGCAGCCATGAAATCAAAAGACACTTACTCCTTGGAAGGAAAATTATGATCAACCTAGAGAGATATTCAAAAGCAGAGACATTAGTTTGCCAACTAAGGTCCGTCTAGTCAAGGCTATGGTGTTTCCAGTGGTCATGTATGGATGTAAGAGCTGGACTGTGAAGAAAGCTGAGCACAAGAGAATTTATGCTTTTGAACTGTGGTGTTGGAAAAGACTCTTGGGAGTCCCTTGGACTGCAAGGAGATCCAAGCAGTCCATTCTAAAGGAGATCAGTCCTAGGTGTTCTTTGGAAGGAATAATGCTAAAGCTGAAACTCCAGTACTTTGGCCACCTCATGCAAAGAGTTGACTCACTGGAAAAAACTCTGATGTTGGGAGGGATTGGGGGCAGGAGGAGAAGGGGACGACAGAGGATGAGATGGCTGGATGGCATCACTGACTCAATGGACGTGAGTTAGAGTGAACTCCTAGAGATGGTGATGGAAAGGGAGGCCTGGTGTGCTGCGATTCATGGGTTCGCAAAGAGTCAGACACGACTGAGGGACTGAACTGAATTGAATAGGCCATTTTTTATATCTTCTTTGGAAAAATGTCTGTTCAAGTCCTTTGCACATTTTAAATTGAGTTTTTTTGTCTTTTTGTGACCAAGTATAGATGATGGCTGGGCTTCGTTGGATAAGTTATCCTATCACCTAGTTGTTGAAATCATCTCTGCAGCAAATACTCTATAATGGGCATTAACACAAAATACAAAGTTCTACCTAATTGATGCCCACTCCCATAGGTTCATTAAAAATGTCTCTTTCCAGAATCCTTCGTCTCTTATCTTCAACCTTGCTTTCTCTTTATTTCTAACCAAACAGATATATCACTGACCAATGACTATGTGCCTATGAATTCTAAACTTTGTTCACTTCTCCACCCACTTATTGTATCCATGGTAGATTTGGGGACATTTGATCACTGGAGAGATTCCCATCACTGCTTTTCTATGAAGCCACCTCTGTAGCACACCAATAATCAATTATTTGTTTGCACCAACATAGTGAGCTGTCTCATCTATGAGCTAGACTCAAGAAGTACTGAGATTTTGTAGCTGCAATAATACTTGAACAATATAGAATCAGTAATAAATATAAAAACTGCAAAATCGAATTTTTGTCTATTTTCTTAAAAACCTTGATAAAAAGAGAATCACAGGCTCAAGTGAGTCAATCAACAACTCAGAACAAACATGAAATTCAGAAGGCCATTGTATTTGTTTTCTATGCTGCTATACATATTAGCACAATTCAATAATATAAATCCATTCTCTTATATTACTGGGTTTCAAAGACTTTGGTAGGATTGTGTCCTTTTGGGGATTCTGAGGGAGAATCCGTTTCATACTTTTCTCTTAGCTTCTGGTAGCTACAAGCATCCCTGTGGCTTATAGACGCATCACTTCAATCTCTTCCTACATCTTCACATGACCTTCCCCTGAAGTGCATTTAGGATTTTTTTCTGTCTCTTATAAATATATTTGTATACTATTATATAAGAAATGAAGTGCCAGTCTATGTTCAATACAGGAAACAGGATGCTTGGGGCTGGTGTACGGGATGATCCAGGGAAATGATGTGGGGTGGGAGGTGGGAGGGGGCTTCAGCATTGGGAGATCGTGTACACCTATGGCTGATTCATGTCAATGTATTGCAAAACCAATACAGTATTGTAAAGTAGAATAAAGTATTAAAAAAAAAGAATTAAAGAAGTGAAAAAAATTAAAGTAAAAAATATATAATTAGCTTTAAGGACAAAGAGATTTCACTGAGATCTTTAACTTAATTACATCTTCAAAGACTAATTTCATATTAGGACACATCTGATACATGGGTATCAAAGTTTAGGACTTGGACATATCTTTTGCAGTTACTATTTCTGTTTTACTCATTACAGTCACTATTCAGTAGTTAAAAGAGACCGTCATCTTTTACAGTCATAGGCTGACTATTAAAAATCAAATCTAATCTTAAGGATAGCAGAGACACAAAGGAGATTGAATATGCGACTTGGCAGGTCAACTATCAAACATCAACGACCTCAGATAATGTGGATGATACTACAATGGCAGAAAGGGAAGAATTAAAGAACCTCTTGGTGAGAGTGAAGGAGGGGAGCGAAAAAGCCAGCTTAAAACTAAATATTAAAAAAAAAACTAAGATCATGACATTCAGCCCCATTATTTTATGGCAAGTAGAAGGGAAAAATGTGGAAGCAATGACAGATTCCCTCTTCTTGGGCTCTAAAATCACTGTGAATGGTGACTGAAGCCATGAAATCAGAAGACAATTGCTTCTTGGCAGGAAAGCTATGACAAACCTAGACAGTATGTTGAAAAGCAGAGACATCATTCTGTGTATTCAAGGCTATGATCTTCCCATTGGTCACATACAGCTGTGAAAACTGGACTGTAAAGAAGGCAGAGTGCCAAAGCATTGATGCCTTTGAACTGTGGTTCTGGAAAAGACTTTTGAGAGACCCTTGGACAGGGAGGAGATCAAACCAGTCAATCTTAAAGGAAATTAACCCTGAATACTCATTGGAAGGACTGATGCTGAAGTTGAAGTTCCAGTATTTTGGTCACCTGATGTGAAGAGCTGACTCTGGAAAAGTCCCTGATGTTAGGAAAGATTGAGAGCAGAAGAAGAGGGAAGCAGAGGATGATATGGCTGGATGAACCACCGATGCAAAGGATATGATCTTAGGAAATTTTAGGGAGAAGGTGAGGAACAAGGAGGCCTGATGCGCCGCAGTCTATGGGGTTGCAAAGAGTTGGACGTGATTGGGCAGCTGAAAAACAACAGGTCTCCTACGCTCAAATTGGCCCTGATAAGGATAGAATAAAACCCCAGCACCTGTAATGTGAATTTTTCAGTGGGTGCATTTGAGAAAAGGACGAAACTAAATCAAAAGGACATCAATCATATTGAATTAAAGACCATCCTGATGATCTCTTTGAAACTTGTTATGACTCTGTCTTCAAGTAAGGTCACATTCTGAGGTACTAGGGATTAGGATTTCAACATCTGAATGTTGGGGGGCCATAAGAAGGAAATGGCAACCCACTCCAGTATTCTTGCCTGGGAAATCCAATGGACAGCAGAGCCTGGCAGGGGGTTCATGAGGGTCACAAAGAGTTGAACACAACTTAGTGACTAAACAACAGCAATTTAAACCATAACACAGAGATTTTTTTACCACTCAGAGTCCTAAGTAGAGACAAAAGTCCTTGTTACTATCCTGGCTAATTGTAGGATTCCTTTATCATACCTTCATACAGGTGTCTCATGTGGACTCCAAGGGAGAATCTATTCCATGTGTCTCTCCTAGGCCCTGGTGGCTGCCAGCAAAGGTTCTCTGCCTTATCCCAACCAGAAAGAGCTTCCTCTGTGTGGATCCTAAAACATATTCACAAGCATATAAAAGTGCCCCTTTCTTTTAAACTCAAGAGTGTACTTTAGATATTTTTATTATATTCATCATTCATTTCTATTATGTTTGTATACATGGAGAAGGAGTCTCCCATTAGCTCAGAACACCATGTACTTGAAGCTGACATTTCATTGATTCATTTTATAAATACATATTTAGAGTCTGAATGGAAAATTCTGAAAGAGACAGGAATACTAGACCATCTGATTTGCCTCTTGAAAAATCTGTATGCAGGCCAGGAAGCAACAGTTAGAACTGGACATGGAACAACAGACTGGTTCCAAATAGGAAAAAGAGTATATCAAGGCTGTGTATTGTCACCCTGCTTATTTAACTTATATGCAGAGTACATCATGAGAAACGCTGGGCTGGAAGAAACACAAGCTGGAATCAAGATTGCCGGGAGAAATATCAATAACCTCAGATAGGCAGATGACACCACCCTTATGGCAGAAAGTGAAGAGAAACTAAAAAGTCCCTTGATGAAAGTGAAAGAGGAGAGTGAAAATGTTGGCTTAAAGCTCAACATTCAGAAAACAAAGATCATGGCATTTGGTCCCATCACTTCATGGGAAACAGATGGGGAAACAGTGGAAACAGTGTCAGACTTTATTTTTTGGGGCTCCAAAATCACTGCAGATCGTGACTGCATGCATGAAATTAAAAGATGCTTACTCCTTGGAAGAAAAGTTATGAGCAGCCTAGATAGCATATTAAAAAGCAGAGACATTACTTTGCCAACGAAGGTCCATCTAGTCAAGGCTATGGTTTTTCCAGTGTTCATGTATGGATGTAAGAGTTGGACTGTGAAGAAGGCTGAGTGCCAAAGAATTGAAGCTTTGGAACTGTGGTGTTGGAGAAGACTCTTGAGAGTCCCTTGGACTGCAAGGAGATCCAACCAGTCCATTCTGAAGGAGATCAACCCTGGGATTTCTTTGGAAGGAATGATGCTAAAGCTGAAACTCCAGTACTTTGGCCACCTCATGCGAAGAGTTGACTCATTGGAAAAGTCTTTGATGCTTGAAGGGATTGAGGGCAGAAGAAGAAGGGGACGACAGAGGATGAGATGGCTGGATGGCATCATGGACTCAATGGACGCGAGTCTGAGGGAACTCCTAGAGATGGTGATGGACAGGGAGGCCTGGTGTGCTGCGATTCATGGGGTCGCAAAGAGTCAGACACGACTGAGCGACTGAACTGAACTGATATATACCACATAATGTGCAAGATATCAGTGAGATCAAAGTGAATGTTTCAAAGCCCCTCTCTCAATTTGCTCAGATCCTAGCATAAAAACTAAAACATTAGCCATGTAATCCTGGCATAATTCTAACCAGTTAGTAACTTGCTTGGTTTCATTATATTTTTCTATCACAACTTCCAAGCACTCCTCTCTAAACTGTAAAGATGCTAACGCACAATTCTTAATCACAAAACTTGAGTACGTTCTTTAGGCCACGGAGTCTGAAATTACAGCCCTGACCACACCAAATAATATAACTAACTTCTGTTATCTAGTTACTTACCTTGATTGCTTCCTCTGCCTTGAGAGAATAATTTTGCTTCTTTTCCTCTGATTTAAACCACTGTTTTAATACCACATTGTAATTTGGATTCATGACTGTCTGATTTCTTTAACTCTGGCAATGATTTAGGTCCAGCCATCTGCACAATGGGTCTAAGAAATGTTTTGGTGAAACATCATAATATTGAAAATTCAGAACTAAGGAAGTTGATTTGGATGTAAATTAAGATCTTGAGTCAACAGACTTGCTCTAGATTTTCTGGTTTAGTATCTAAGTGTCTATTTCTGTTGAAAAAATTCTGACTAAATCAGATATTCTTTTCCTTTGTATTTTTCATTATAGAGTTAAATGTCTTTTATACTGAAGCAGAATGTTTCAAAGCATTAAAGGGCACAGACTTTTATTTCAGTGAGGCACTTCTTAAAAGTCACTAATCAAGTCTTAATTTCTCTCTGCCCTAGAATACAAGCAAAACTTTTTTCTGTATG
>SJYC01102884.1:0-13269 GCA_006408675.1 Madoqua kirkii
AAAAAAAAAAAAAAAAAAGGCTATCCAAGTAGGCCTTACAAATAGCTGTGAAAGAAGAGAACAAAAAGCAAAGGAGAAAATAAAAGATGTAGCCATTTGAATGCAGAGTTCCAAAGAACAGCAAGGAGAGATAAGAAAGCCTTCCTCAGTGATCAGTGCAAACAAATAGAAGAAAACAATAGAATGGGAAAGCCTATCGATCACCTCAAGAAAATTAGAGTTACCAAGGGGACATTTCATGCAAAGATGGGCTCAAAAAAGGACAGAAGTGGTATGGGCCTAAAGGAAGCAGAAGATATTAAGAGGTGGCAAGAATACACAGAAGAACTATACAAAAAAGATCTTCACGACCCAGATAATCATGATGGTGTGATCAACCACTTAGAGCAAGATATCCTGGAATGGGAATTCAAGTGGGCTTTAGGAAGCATCACTATGAACAAAGCTAGTGAGGGTAATGGAATTCCAGTTGAGCTGTGTCAAATCCTAAAAGATGATGCTATGAAATTTCTGCATTCAATATGTCAGCAAATTTGGAAAACTCAGCAGTGTCCACAGGACTGGAAAATATGTTTTCACTCCAATCCCTAAAAAAGGCAATACCAAAGAATGCTCGAACTACCACACAATTGCACTCATCTCACATGCTAGCAAAGTAATGCTCAAAATTCTCCAAGCCAGGCTTCAACAATACATGAACTGTGAACTTCCTGATGTTCAAGCAAGATTTAGAAAAGGCAGAGGAACCAGTGATCAAATTGCCAAAATCTGTTAGATCATCAAAAAAGCAACAGAGTTCCAGAAAAATATCTATTTCTACTTTATTGACTATGCCAAATCCTTTGACTATGTGGCTCACAATAAATTGTGGAAAATTCTGAAAGAGATGGGAATACCAGACCACCCGACCTGCCTCTTGAGAAACCTGTATGCAGGCCAGGAAGCAACAATTAGAACTGGACATGGAACAACAGACTGGTTCCAAATCAGGAAAGCAGTACATCAAGGCTGTATATTGTCACCCTGCTTATTTAACTTATATGCAGAGTACATTATGAGAAATGCTGGGCTGGATGAAGTACAAGCTGGAATTAAGATTGCCAGGAAAAATAACCTTAGATGTGCAGATGACACCACCCTTATGACAGAAAGTGAAGAAAAACTAAAGAGCCTCTCTAGAAGGGTGAAACAAGAGAGTGAAAATGTTGACTTTGTTTTGGGGGGCTCCAAAATCACCACAGATGCTGACTGTAGCCATGAAATTAAAAGACACTTAATGCTTGGAAGATAATTTATGACCAACCTATACAGCATATTCAAAAGCAGAGACATTACTTTGCCACAAAGATACACCTAGTCAAGGCTATGGGTTTTCCAGTAGTTATGTATGGATGTAAGAGATGGACTATAAAGAAAGTTGAGCACTAAAGAATTGATGGTTTTGAACTATGGTGTTGGAAAAGATTCTTGAGAGTCTCTGGGACTTCCAGGAGATCCAATCAGTCCCTCCTAAAGGAAATCAATCCTTAATATTCTTTAGAATGACTGATGCTTAGGCTGAAACACCAATACTTTGGCCACCTGATGCGAAGAACGTACTCATTTGAAAAGACCCTCTCTAATGATGGGAAAGATTGAAGGTGAAAGGAGAAGAGGATGACAGAAGATGAGATGGTTGGAATGCATCACCGACTCAATGAACATGAATTTAAGTAAACTCTGGGCATTGGTGATGGACAAGGGGGGCTGTTGTGCAGCAGTCCATGGGATCACAAAGAGTTGGACACGATTGAGCCACTGAACTGAACTGAACACATTCCCAAAGTTAAGGAACTATAAATAGTATTGTGTTTATACATAAATGATCTGAGTCTATAAATATGAGATGTTTGATTCATTTTGTATATAGAGATTGTACTACACATGTCAGCTATTGATAGTTGTTGACGTTGAGACAACTCCTAGTAAGCAAGTTACTTGTAAATGGAATCCATGTTAACACTATTTAAGTTGCATTATCACAGTAAGTACACAAGATCTTCAGGAAGGTAGGCAGTTGAAAGGTGGTCATGTCTACTAATCCATTCTCTGAATCTAATAGTGAGGCATCCCTGTGGGATGAGTTTTAGATAGACAGTTTCCCTCTGCAAAAACTTCTTTTAAGAGTAACATTACAATCACACACACACAAAAAAAACAAACTTGGCTTCTCTTAATAACTCTTTGTAGATTTAATACCACCTCCCCCAAAATGTATGCCTTGTATGAGATTAGCACATTCACATTCCTTTAGGAAAGAGACTATGTCTTATTCATCTTTATGGCCACTGCTCCTTTTAAAATAGTAGACTGCAGGGGCTCAATTAGAATCTTGTTGAAAAAGAAATTATTTTTCTTTTTAAGGTTATTTCTTGAACCATATAAAATTGCATTATCAACTTTATAATAGTATTTACTATTTATAAGTATACTATATATACTATATAAATGTACAAAATATACTATAAGTAGTATTTACTATGAATGAATCTGTCATCATCTGAGTTATTTACCCCACAACTATTAAGCCCCTCCTATATGCAAATAACAGTGCAGGATACAAAAGTGAAAAAGTCAGATCCCTAAAAGAATTTCCATTTTATTGGAGGAAGATAAGACAGTAGAAAGTCACAAGTGCCCTAACAGAAGTACATAAAAATGTTATGTGACCTTAAAGGAAAGAAAAATGACACTGTATGGGAAATGAATGAAGGAGGGAACGATCTAGAAACTTGCTTGGTTCAGAAGGGGTGTCTATGAAATCTAGTGTGCTATGTTACTTCAGTCTTGTCCAACTGTTTGTGACACTACGGACTGTAGCCTACCAGGCTCCTCTGTCCATGGGATTCTCCTAGCAAGAATACTGGAGTGACTTGCCATGCCCTTTTCCAGGGGATATTCCTGGAGATCGAATCTGCATCTCCTGTGTCTCCTGCATTGCAGGTGGATTCTTTACCACTGAGCCACCAGGAAGCCCATAAAATCTAGTACTAATAACATTTATTTGTTAGTCAGTGTTTATCCCTTTTGTGAAATTATTTCTTGTTCACAAAGTTGCTTATTATAATTTTTTTAGGTAGCACTTGTATTGCTCATAGAGATTGCTTAATTCACTCTTACCATGTAATGTGATGCCAAGCCCTGATGTGTTAAGTGCTCTTAGGAAAGACTTGCCTCCCTCAAAGCTTTTCATAAGACATTCTGCACCACTCATGCCACATATAAATTCATTTTGTAGTTCCAAATTTAATCTAGGAAAGGCCTTATATTTGTGTCGTGCACAGTTACTAGTCAAACCAGTAAATGAGTTTCTAATCAAACTTGCTTCTTCAAATCAGAGCTATCTTTTATATCACCTCCATTTATTTCTGAAATAAGTTGTAAAGGGACAGGTCAAGCATGAACACGTCATGGTCAACTTGCTCTTTCTCAGCTAATGGGAAATGTCTCCTGTGTTTCCATTTATTATAAGTTATTATGATAAAGAAAGGGCAAATACCAATAATTATTAGTAAAGCCAATAAAAGAAATCAAGTCTCACTAGAACTGATGATAAAACAATGTAGTCCATTTCTTTCTTGAAATTCATTAACCTCTCTTTCATATGAAACCTCTCACAAAATTTATTTTGATCTGAATACACATTTATTTTATTATCAGTTACTGCACCACATGGTTTTTCAGTGTAATCTGCACACATGGAAAAGATAGGTGGCCCAGAAATTAAGTAGCTATCTTGTCTTGTGATAATATAATATCTCTCTGGAAAATAAAGAGGTCATAGATGATAGTAACCTGAGGTTCAAGAAGAAATATAAGAGTCAAAAAGATAGTAGTTTAAAATAATGTATAAAAACTCAGGGTTTCATTCATGGAAGAAAAAGTATTTCATCTCAAAAATGATTGAAAGGAGATTATTAGGCCTCCCGTGATAAATATATGTAACTCAATGTCTCTTCCCTCCTGTCCTCACTTTATGCATATTAAATCAATTAGTCCTCTAGTTACTATAAGAAAAAAATCTTGTTCATTGATTAATGAGAAAATATGTTCCTCCTAGATGTCAATTAGTTTATTTTCATAATACCATAAATGAAAACATGTTTTTCACTTCAAATTCTAGAGTAGAATTGTCAATACCATAATGTTAATGCATGTAGCATAACTGTTCTGAAACTATTCTTATGTGTTATGCTATGTTGAGCATCTTATGGTAAAACACACCTGTGGAATACCACAGCAGTCATTTAATATTTGCAAGTAATCTACACTATCATTTTGAGAAGATCATATTTAGGAGTAGTATTATAAGGACCCTAAAGGGAACATTTTATCCAAAAATAAGAGAAAATAATAACAGCAACCACAACACCAATATATAAAGGTAATTCTTTCACACATTGTTAATTTTGCATGATGCTAAAACAATGGATTAAAAATAATGGCTTCAGCTGATCTGTTGTTTGTTCACTCTACATGATTAGTAATAATCTAGTCAATGATTCCCAAATATTTCTTTAACTTGTCTTCTTGATGAAGTGGCTGCAATGCATTGGTATGGTTTTGTTAGTTAGTTAGAATAGAAAAAAGTCTGGAACGGTGGTGGATAAAAGATAAGGAAGGGGGAAAGCCCATGAAAACAGAACAAAGGAAGGTCCAAGGACTGGAATGAGGACCTCAGGTAAAACAAACAGCACTCCTGGCCAGCCCAATTTACATAGAGCAAGCCCAAGGGGAAGAGAAGAAACATACAAAAAGAGGAGCTAAAATTGTGCCGGGGGCATCTCTTCTCTTCACGTCTATCGGGTTGGCATTCTCTCATGCCTCGAGGATGTATTTTCTGGTAATTTCTAAATAAAACTGAGCTGTAACATGGAGCTGTAATACTGGTGTGTCTGCCGCTTCAAATTTTTGTATGACAAGACAGAACTGAGGAAATAACACACACTCCTTCCCACCACCCAACATCTATAACAGAGTCTAAATCACAGTATGAAACATCAGAGAGTGTAAAGACTGTTCAGGAATGAAGTAAACATGTATTTGATGAGCAAGCATAGACTAAAAAGTCTATTAACAGCCTATGGCATTTATGGAACTGAAACTTCTTCATCTGTAGTTTGCATGGAGATAATTTCATTAAGTTTACTTCCTTTGTAAATTGCAATTCTAACCTATATAAAGTCTTGTTTGATAAGTAAAAGAGTGTATATATCTCTCAGACATGAGTGACTGGGTTTGCATTGAGAAAGAAAACCTCACTGGATTCCAGCACAGAATTTTTTTTTAAATAAGTATACACAGAAGGGGAAAACATTATACTTTTAGGTTATTTTGGAGTAAAGTTGGATCAATATCAGGTTTTAAACATTAAAAAAAAAAACTCACTCTGTAATCTTGTACTTTTACACCTCTCCCACCTCCACTTATTCCACATATACAACACCCGAAGTATATGAAAAAATTGATTGAAATAGTTCCTAAAATATGCTAAGAGCAAATGTATAAAAGAAAAAATAGCAATATCTTACTACTTTTGTTAAGCACTGTTATTTCATTGGGTGACCACCTGGAAATTTTTTAGCCCTCTTTAGACACTCTCTTAACCATCTAAATATACACACACTCCCATACCCAAACATATACACACACACAATTTTTAGCCATGTACTCTATCTGCATCAAGTGTACCATTTTCAGAAGTCTGTTGCTGAACCATGAAAGATACCAGGATTCTTGGCATCCAGAGGAGAAGAATTCAACTGAGGGCCAGTGGGCTCTTGATTACTCAGAGCTTCTGTATATAAGTTTTATTAAAGTAGAGGGATGGTCCTAAGATGGTGGAGGAATAGGATGGGGAGACCACTTTATTCTCCACAAATTCATCAAAAGATTATTTGAATGCTGAACAATTTCCACAAAAGAACTCCTAAATGCTGGTGGAGAATACCAGGCACCCAGAAAGGCAGCATGTTCCCTTCAAAAGGAGATAAGACAAAATATTAAAAAAAAAAAAAAAAAGAGAGAGAGAGAGAAAAGAGTTAGGGGTGGAGACCATCCCAGGAAGGGAGTAATGAAGGAGGAGAAGTTTCCAAACACCAGGAAACCCTCTCACTTGCGGGTCTGTGGGGCGTTTTGGAATCTCAGAGTACAACATAACTGGGAGAAGAAAAACAACAACAACAACAAAAAAAAAAAACAGAATACGTGCCTAACCGCAACTCCCAGAGGAGAAGTATCCCAGATGCTCACATCTGCCACCAGCAAGTGGGGACTGAACAGGGAGACATGGGTTGCATGCTTAGGGTAAGGATCTGGCCTGAATGTCCTGAGGACAACCTGAGGGAGCTAACATGAGACAGCAGCCCAAACTGTGGGATAGCCAGAGGGAGAGAGGGAAAAGAGAGAGAGAGAGAGAGAGAGAAATCTTTCCTGTGAAAAGCTCTAAGCTAACACACAGCTAGGCCTGCTCACAGAACAAAAAATTAACCAAATACCAGAGGAGAGCTCGGAGAAGGTAATGGCACTCCACTCCAGAACTCTTGCCTGGAAAATCTCATGGATGGAGGAGCCTGGTGGGCTTCAGTCCATGGGGTCCCGAAGAGTTGGACACGACTGAGTGACTTCCCTTTCACTTTTCACTTTCATGCATTGGAGAAGGAAATGGCAACCCACTCCAGTGTTCCTCCCTGGAGAATCCCAGGGACGGGGGAGCCTGGTGGGCTGCTGTCCGTGGTGTCACACAGAGTCGGACACGACTGAAGCGACTAGCAGCAGCAGTGGCAGCAGTGGCAGCAGCAGAGTAGAGGTAGCCAGCTGCAGACCGGCCCATTCCCCAGCTGGAGGCAGAGAGGCAGGATGGTGACAACCAGAGCCAGAAGGTGAGGGGCAACCTCAGCCCCATAGACGGCATCCTCCACCAAACTGTGAGCAGGCTCCCAGTTGCTAACCAAATCTTCCTGGGATCCTGGACAGTTGACATTTGCAGGAGGATTGCAGCCAGAGATCAGATCCCCAGAGGAGACACACAGCCCACCTGAGATGGTGCTCTCGCAGTGCCCCCAGGAAACTGAGAGGCTGGGACCGGCAAGGTGATTAAGATGCACCACTCACCTGGGATAGTGCACTAACCAAACACCTAGTCACCTGAGATGTTCAGACCTGGGAAGAGCACAAAATGCATGTCCAATCGATTCTGTGCTTTTGTGGAGTACCCAAGAACATAAACCTTAGCACCTTAGACCTGGGAAGTACACAAAACCCAGTGGCTGCTTTGGACATTTCCCCTGTAGAGCAACCTGGAGCCTGAGCAGTGTAGACCAGGAAAGTACAACACCGTAGGCTGGGGTAAACAGTGTGGTCAATATACTGGGAGCACTCCCCACACAAGCCAGTGATATTTGTTTGCAGTGTTCCTCCCTCCACACAGCACAACTAAACAAGTGAGCCTAAATAAGTGATCACCTTCCCCGCCTTGTGTTAGGATGAAAATTAGACACTGAAGAGACTTGCAAACAGAGGAAGCCAAAATAAACAAAGAATAGGGAATGGCTTTGGAAATGACAGATGCAACAGATTAAAACCTTATAGTTAGCATTGACTACGCCTTGAACTGCAAGGAGATCCAACCAGTCCATTCTGAAGGAGATCAACCCTGGGATTTCTTTGGAAGGAATGATGCTAAAGCTAAAACTCCAGTACTTTGGCCACCTCATGCGAAGAGTTAACTCACTGGAAAGGACTTTGATGCTGGGAGAGATTGGAGGCAGGAGGAGAAGGGGACGACCGAGGATGAGATGGCTGGATGGCATCACTGACTCGATGGATGTGAGTCTGAGTGAACTCCGGGAGCTGGTGATAGACAGGGAGGCCTGGCGTGCTGTGATTCATGTGGTCACAAAGAGTCTAACCTCTACTCTAGATTTTTAAGCTTTGCTTTTTGGTATTTGTTATCAATTTTGTATCTTTGAGAATCAAATTTTCAGTACCTATTCTTATTTAGGGGTGTGATTATGGCTTGATTGCTCTGTCCCCTTTTGACTCTCCTCCTTCTCCCCCACCCAGGTCACCTGTATCTCCTCCCTCCCCCTTCTCTTCTGTGCTTAATGCTGTAAATCACTTTGGGTCTTCTGGGCTGTGGAGAACACTTCGGGAACTGATTATTGGATAGCTTGGTGTCTCTCCCCCTTCCTCTCATCCTGGTCACCTCTATTACTTTCCTCCCTCTCCTCTTCTTTATGTAACTCTGTGAAGCTCTCTAGGTGTTCCAGACTGTGGAGAACACATAGGAAATTCATTACTGGCTAGAATGGTTTCTCCCTTTTGGACCCGTCCTCTTCTCCTCCTGTTCACCTCTGTCTCCCTTCACCCTCTTCTTTTCTCCATGAACTCTGTGAACCTCTCTGGGTGTCCCTCACAGTAGAGAACCTTTTCACCATTAAGTCAGAAGTTTTATCATCAGAGCTGTATGGCTGGAGAACTCTTGGAGCTACTGTAAGAATAAGACTGAAAGCCAGAGGCAGGACACTTAAATCCAAAATTTGAGAACACCAGAAAACTTCTGACTCCAGGGAACATTACTGACAAGAGCTCATCCAAAAGCTTCCATAACTAAACTGAAACGAAGCTCCACCCAAGAGCCAGTGAGCTTCAGAGCAAGACATGCCACATTAATTCTCCAGCAACACAGGCACATAACTCTGAGCACTAAAATACAGGTGGCCAAAAGTGACACAAACCCCGTAGACACCTCAAAACTCACTACTGGACACTTCATTGCACTCCAGAGAGAATAGATTCAGCTCCACCCACCAGAACACCAACAGAAGCTTCTCTAACCAGGAAACCTTCACCTTAATACCAAAACCAGACAAATATGCCACACACACACACAAAACACACAAAACTACAGGCCAATATCACTCATGAATATGGATACAAAAATCCTTAACACAATTCTAGCAAACAGAATCCAGAAACATATTAAAATGATCATACATCATGACCAAGTGGGCTTTATCCCAGGGATGCAAGGATTCATCAGTATTCACAAATCACTCAATGTGATACACCACATTAACAAATTGAAACATAAAAAAACATATGATTATCTCAATAGATGCAGAGAAAGTCTTTGACAAAATTCAACATCCATTTATGATTTAAAAACCCTCCAGAAAGCAAGCATAGAAAGAACATACCTCAACATAATAAAAGTCACATATGATAAACCCACAGCAAACATTATCCTCAAAGGTGAAAAATTGAAAGCATTTCCCCTAAAGTCAGGAACAAGACAAGGGTGCCCACTCTCACCACTACTATTCAATATAGTTTTGGAAGTTTTGGCAGTTACAGCAATCAAGGAAGGAAAAAAAAATTAAAAGGCATCCAGATTGGAAAAGAAGAAGTGAAACTCTCACTGTTTGCAGAATACATGATCCTCTACATAGAAAGCCCTAAAGACACCACCAGAAAATTACTGGAGCCAATCAATGAACATAGTATAGTCGCAGGATATAAAATTAACACAGAGAAATTCCTTCATTCCAATATACTAACAACGAGAAAACAGAAAGAGAAGGAAACTATTCCATTAACCATTGCAGTGAAAAGAATAAAATACATAGGAACAAATCTACTTAAAGAAGCAAAGGACCTATACATAGAAAACTATAAAACACTGATGAAAGAAATCAAAGATGACACAGATAGACGGAGAAATATACCATGTTCATGGATCAGAAGAATAAATGTAGTGAAAGTGAGTATACTATCCAAAGTAACCTACAGAGTCAATGCAATCCCTATCAAGCTACCAACAGTGTTTGGTTCTAGTTACAGAACTAGAACAAATAATTTCACAATTTGTATGGAATAGAAAAAACCTCAAATAGCTACAGCAATCTTGAGAAAGAAGAATGGAACTGGAGGAATCAAATTGCCTGACTTCAGACTATACTAAAAAGCTACAGTAATCAAGACAGCATGATACTAGCACAAAGACAGAAGTATAGATCAATGGAACAAAATAGAAAGCCCAGAGATAAATCCACACACCTATGGATACCTTATCTTTAACAAAGGAGGCAAGAATATACAATGGAGAAAAGACAATCTCTTTAACAAGTGGTGCTGGGAAAACTGGTCAACAACTTATAAAAGAATGAAACTAGAACATTTTCTAACGCAGTCAATTCAATTCAGTTCAGTCGCTCAGTCATGCCTGACTCTTTGCAACCCTATAAACAGCAGCACACCAGGCCTCCCTGTCCATCACAAACTGTCAGAGTCTACTCAAATCCATATCCATTGAGTCAGTGATGCCATCCAACCATCTCATCCTCTGTTGTCCCCTTCTCCTACCGCCCTCAATTTTTCCCAGCACCAGGGTCTTTTCCAATGAGTCAGCTCTTCGCATGAGGTGACCAAAGTATTGGAGTTTCAGCTTTAACATCAGTCCTTCCAATAAACAGTCAAGATTGATCTCCTTTAGGGTGGAATCTCCTTGCAGTCCAAGGAACTCTCAAGAGTCTTCTCCAACACCACAGTTCAAAAGCATCAGTTCTTTGGTGCTCAGCTTTCTTTATGATCCAACTCTCACATCCATACATGACTACTGGAAAAACCATAGCCTTGATTAGATGGACCTTTTTTTGACAAAGTAATGTCTCTGCTTTTTAATATGCTATCTAGGTTGTTCATAACTTTCTTTCCAAGGAGTAAGTGTCTTTTAATTTAACGGCTGCAATCACCATCTGGAGTAACACTATACACAAAAATAAACTCAAAATGTATTAGAGATATCAATGTAAGACCAGAAACTATAAAACTCCTAGAGGAAAACATAGACAAAACACTCTCTGACATAAAGCACAGCAGGGTCCTCTATGGCCCACCTCCCAGAGTAATGGAAATAAAAGCAAAAATAAACAAATGGGACCGAATTAAGCTTAAAAGCTTTTGCGCACTGAAAGAATATATAAGCAAAGTGAAAAGACAGCCTTAAGAATGGGAGAAAATAATAGCAAACAAAGCAACTGACAGAGAATTCATCTCAAAAATATACAAGCTGATCCTGCAGCTCAATTCCAGAAAATAAGCTACCCAATAAAAAAATGTGCCAAAGAACTAAAGAGACATTTCTCCAAAAAGACATATATATGGCTAACAAACACATGAAAAGATACTCAACATCACTCATTATCAGAGAAATGCAAATACAAACCACAGTGAGGTATCATTTCATGCCAGTAAGAAAGGCTGCTATCAAAAAGTCTACAAGCAATAAATACTGGAGAGGGTTCAGAGAAAAGGGAACTCTCTTACACTGTTGCTGGGGATGCAAACTAGTATAACCACTATGGAAAACAGTGTGGAGATTCCTTAAAAAAAAAACTGGAAATAGAACTGCCATATAACCTAGCAATCCCACTGTTTAGCATACACACCAAGGAAATCAGAATTGAAAGAGAAACGTGTACCCAGTGTTCATCATAGCACTGTTTACAATAGCCTGGATATGTAAGCAATTTAGATGTTCATTGGCAGACAAATGAGTAAGAAAGCTGTGGCATATATACACAATGGAATATTACTCAGCTATTAAAAAGAATGCATTTGAATCAGTTCTAATGAGGTGGATTAAACTGGAGGCTATTATACAGAGTGAAATAAGTCAGAAAGAAAAACACTAATACAGTATATTAACACATATATATATGAAATTTAGAAAGATGGTAATGATGACCCTATATGTAAGGCAGCAAAAGAGACACACATGTAAAGAACAGACTTTTGGACTCTGGGAGATGGCAACGGTAGGATGATTTAAGACAATAGCATTGAAACATGTATATTACCATATGTGAAATAGATCGCTGGTCCAGGTTCAATGCATCAGACAGGGTGCTCAGGGTTGGTACACTGGAATGACCCTGAAGGATGGGATAACGGGAGAGATAGGAGGGTGTTTCAGAATGGGGAATACATGTACACCATGGCTGATTCATGTCAATGTATTGCAAAACCCACTACAATATTGTAAAGTAATTAGCCTCCAATTAAAATAAACAAATTAATTTAAATAAGTATAAAAGAGATAGAAAAAGCTTCTGATGTAGACATCAGAAGGTGGTAGAAAGAATGCTGCCCTGCTAGTCTTTAGCCGGATATTATATAGCTACTAGCCTTCTGCTAATTAGAGAAAGGAAATGTCTCAAAACAGAGAATGGCATCAGGCCCCTCACTGACAGTATGCATTGTGATAACATTGGCACCAGGTGAGTCATTCCGGGCCATAAAACATTTGACATGAATCTTGAGAAAAAGCATGTTTCCAAGTAAATATGTAGTTTCATTAACATAGATTAGGAGAACAATGTATGAGTAAAACCTGCTGGTTTGTCAAGTTGGTTCTAAGTCTATGGGGAAACTGACTTGAGAAAAGACAGTCTAGGGTAAATGCATAGTTCATTAACATAGCTTAAGACAAAGAATTCCACAAGAAAAACTCATTGGTTAGCTCAAGGTTTGACAAATGTTTAGTTCATGTGGAGCCAGTTGTCGTCATGGCAACACAGAATTTTAAGAGAAACTTCTGTTTAAATCTGTAGAGAAGGGGAAAAAAATCTAAGGTTTGTTTCCTCCTGCTGCTTAAGAGAGAGATAAATGTCTGATACCTGAAGCCTATTTCCTCTCTTTGGAGACCCCTGGCCTTCCTGCCCATTACCCTCTGATTTCTTTTCCAGAGAAATACTTATAATCATTCTAAGCAGCATACAGTCAGAAACCTCTGCTACACCCTTTGTGGAGGTGAAATTGTTCTGGTAGTAAAAAATAAAAATGTAGATTTTATCATGTGATAAGAATAATACAGAGAATGATAAATTTCTTAATCAAGAGACCCAAGGGGAAAGCACTATGAAAATTTAGGTGCTAGAAAGGCTGGTTTTATTTGCATATGTTTATAGGAGTGACTCATCAGGACCTATTTAGTTCCAAGTGACAAGAATCAACTCAAATTAGGTTAAATCAAAACTGAGAATATAATTAGCTCATATATTTCAGAAGGATGCTGGAGAAACTTAAAATGGATGGAAGAACCACAGGAACTAGTACCTCAGGGTCTAGAAACAGAGTCAAAGATACTAGTTTATATATATATATATATATATATATATATATATATATATATATAGTATACTATGTATAATAAATGTGCTACATATG
>SJYC01102894.1:0-20629 GCA_006408675.1 Madoqua kirkii
TATTCAGTTAATAGAGGGGAGAGGTTAATGCACACTTATGTATATATTTGAATATTCATATGCTATATGTGGGAAAGAACACACAGAGATTAATACAAGTTGAATGAAGTCCCTTTCCCTTTTATGTTTTATTTGAAGACTATTTTATGGAGTTTATGATGTGTAGTATGTAATTGGAAAAATATTGGGATGCTAAGGGTGAGTAATGGGAAAGATGTAGCGCTAAATAAAAAAGGCAACTGGGAAGCTAGACACAAAGACCATATGTTACATTATTGCCTTATGTTGTTGCTCTTGTTTAATCACTCAGTTGTGACTGGCTTTTTTGTGACCCCATGGACTGTAGCTTGCCAAGCTCGTCTGTCTGTGGGATTACCCAGGAAAGAATACTGGAATGGGTTGCCTTTTCCTCCTCCAGGGGATCTTTCCAACCTAGGGATCAAACCCACACATATCTTGCATTGGCAGAAGGATTCTTTACCACTGAGCCACCAAAGAAGCCACTGTTACATTATAGATGTTCATAAAAGGCAAATCTACAGAGATATAGTAGAAACACAAAGTAGTTTTCTTGAGGCTGAGAATAGAAACATGAAATGGATGAAAATGAGCACTAGGAATTCTTCGGGACTGTGGAAATGTTCTAAAACTTGACAGCAGTTACAAAGCTAAAAGTTATTGAATTGTACACTTAAAGTGGGTGAATTTGATGATATGTAAGTTACGCTTCACTAAATCTGTTAAAAATGAATAAAGATGTCTAAGAAAATATTTTTTAAAAGCATTCTGGACTGTTCAAAAAAGTTAAAGAAGGATCCAGTTCTGAGAGCAGCAGTGGCACCAGGGATATCTATCAGTAAAATTAACCTCATGATTCACAGAGCAGTCTTAGAGATTTTGGAAAGACTTTCAGTGGTCCAGGCAGCTTCTCTAACAGTTAACTTCACACTCTTGATCTTGCTTACAAATATTCCCATATCCAGAAGTTACACTTAATGATTAGAGGAACAGGTTTCAGTAGTGATGGTATGTGCTTAGAATTGTGCCTGCTACAAAGTAAGTGTTAAGTAAAGTAAGCTGTTCTTATTATTTCTATCCATATTATTAAACCAGTCTCCTTAATCAATCTTTTTATGTCAAGTCTAATTCTTTTAAACCATCTTCTTACCTGCAACTTGAAATATACCTGAAGGACTTATTACTGTGGCAGATCATACATTTGCTGGATTTATGCCTGGAGAATCTGTTGTCTGGATCATCAGGGTAGACTGGTGAAATACTTAGAGAACCTGCTTCTTACCACTCAGAAAGTTTATAACCATCTCTCAGTTGCTTAGTGACAAACATCATTCATCTTGAACAAAAGTAGGGACTGACAATGTTGAATTTTACTTGAGCCCTGTGCTTTTAGAAAACAGAGAAAATTGAGAAATAATCCACTCTTTTGTGCTCCAAGAAACAGCTTACTACAGAGAGCCATTCTTTTTCATATAACTTAGATAAGACATATGATACACACCTTTTTTTTAAACCTATATAACAAAGCTAAACAGACCCTCCAAATATTTATTCTTTGCCTCATAAGTAATTAACTGATTGAAACCACTGACCAGTCTTGACAATATAAATGGTACCTTGACTTGATCAACTTTAGTTAAGCATCTCTCCTTCTTTTAGGTCTTTTGACTTTGACTTACCCTAAGCCTGAACATTCTTCATGGCCCCTTAATGGCATCAATTGACCTCAGGTAAAAACATTTCATGATCAACTGTTTAATCTGGCTACTCTTTCATCCTACTTCCCAAAGCCCAATTCTTTCCAGCTTTGGTCTCTTTCTCCTATAAAAGAAAAGCTGTTTTATGCCTAACTTTTGAAATACTTATAGATTTCATGGGCAGAAGTTCTTCCTATTGAAATAATTCCTTTTCCCCACTCTTTCTCAAATCCATTGGAATAAAGTCTCTTCTAATCTAAATCCAGATTTGCTTTTTTTCCCCTTAAATGTTTAATGACATTTAGATATCTAAGCTTCCCTGGTGGCTCAGTCAGTAAAGAATTCACCTGCAGTGGAAGGAGTCTGCCTGCAGTGGAGGAGACCCAGGTTAAATCCCTGGGTTCAGAAGATCCTCTGGAGAAGGAAATGGCATCCCACACCAGTGTTCCTGCCTGCCTCTGTTCCATGGACAGAGAAACCTGGTGGGCTACAGTTGATGAGGTCACAAGAGCTGGACATGACTTAGTGGCTAAACAACCATTATTATCAACAAACATGCCAATAGGGACCAATAATGACCAGTTCCTTTTTCTGATTTCTTATCCAACTACCCATACCCCCAGGATTTTACTTGAGTAGTTTAAAAGAAAATTGCTCTCAGAAAGAGAAATTAAGAAAACAATCCCATTTACAGTCTCATCAAAAACAGTAACATACATAGGAACAAATCTAACTAATTAGATTAAAGACTTATACTCCAAAAACTATAAGACACTGGTGAAAGAAACAGAAGATTACAAAACAGATGGAAAGATATACCATGTTCTTGGATCAGAAAAATCAATATTGTTAAAATGACTTTACTACCCAAGGCAATATACAGATTCAGTGCAATCTCTATCAAAATATCAAGGGCATTTCCCATAGAACTAGGACAAATAATTCTAAAATTTGTATGGAAACACAAAAGACCTCAAAGAGCCAAAAAATCTTAAGAAAGAAGACCAAAGCTGGAGGAATCATGCTCCCTGACCTCATACTATACTACAAGCTATATTAATCAAAACAGTATGGTTGTTGTTATTATTCAGTTGGTAAGTCATGTCCAACTATTTGGAACCCCATGGACTGCAGCACATCAGGCTTCCGTGTCCTTTTCTACCTCTTGAAATTTGCTCAAACTCATGTCCATTGAATTGGTGGTGCCATCCAACCATCTCATCCTCTATCACCCTCTTCTCCTCCTGCACTTAAAATTTTCCAGCATCAGGTTTTTTCCAGTGAGTCAGCTCTTCACATCAGGTGGCCAAAGAATTGGAGTTTCAGCTTCAGCATCAGTCCTTCCGATGAATATTAGGGTTGATTTCCTTAATGATTGACTGATTTGGTCTCCTTGCTGTTCAAGGGTTTCTCAAGAGTCTTCTCCAACACCACAGTTTGAAAGCATTGATTCTTTGGCTCTCAGCCTTGTTTATGGTCAAACAGTATGGTACTGGTACAAAAACAGATGCACAAGTCAATGCAACAGGATAGAAAGCCCAGAAATAAACTCATGCACTTATGGCCAATTAATCTATAAGAAGAGAGGCAAGAATATACAATGGAGGAAAGACAGTCTCTTCAGTAAGTGGCGCAGGGAAAATTGGAAAGCTGTATATTAAAGAATAAAATCAGAACATTCTCTAACACCATATACAAAAATAAACTCAAAATAAGTTGAAAACCTAAATGTAAGATTGGATACTATAGAACTCCTAGAGGAAAACACAGGCAGAACACTCTTTGACATAAATCCTAGTAACATTTTTTGATTGATCTCCTAAAGTAAATAAAAAGAAAAATAAACAAATGGGGCCTAAATAAACTTACAAGCTTTTCCACAGCAAAGGAAACCATCAATAAAACAGAAAGACAGCATACTGCATGACAGAAAATATTAGCAAATGATATGACCAATAAGGAATTAATATCCAGCATATATAAACATCTCATACAATTCAACATCAAACAAGCAATTTAATGAAAAATGGGCAGGAGAACTGAATAGACGTTTTTCTAAAGAGTAAATGCAGATGGCCAATAGGCACATGAAAAGATGCTCAAAATAACTAGTCATCAGGGAAATGCAAATCTAAAACACAATTAGATATCACTTCGCACCTGTCCAAACAGCTATCATCAAAAAGAACACAAGTAACAAATGTTAGCAAGGATGTGGAGAAAAGAGAACTCGTTAACAGTGTTGGTGGGAATATAAGTCGGTGCAGCCACTGTGGAAAATAGTATGGAGTTTCTCAAAAAGATAAAAATATAATTACCATGTGACTCAGCAATCCCATGCCTGGGTAAATATCTGAAAAAAAATAATAAAGACAGTAATTTAAAAAGATACATGTAGCTCAATGTTGCAGCACTACTTAGAGTTGCCAACATATGGAAACAACCTATGTGTCTATCAACAGCTGAATGGCTAAAGAAGATGTGATTATATATACAATTGAATACCAATCAGCCATAAAGCAGAATGAAATTTTACCATTTGCAGCAACATGGATGGACTTGGAATGCATTATGCTAAGTGAAGTAAGTCAGACCAAGACAGATGAATACCATGTAATATCACTTATACATGTAATCTAAAATATATAAGAAAAAAGAAACAGACACACAGATATAGACAACAAACTATTGGTTACCAGTGAGGAAGTGGGGAGGGACAATACTGAGGTGGTAGAGAGTGGGAGGCACAAACTATTGGTTTTAAGATAGGTTACAATGATGTATTATACAGCATGGGGGATATAGCCAATATTTTGTAATAACTGTAAATGCTCTGTAGTCTTTAAAATTTGTAAAAAATAAAAATTAATCATAATATGTTCAAGGCAAGGGATACAGTGGTAAATAAAATGAACAACAGTCCAATTTTCATGGAGTTTATATTCTAAATGAGAAAAATTGAGAGAAAACATTTAAGCAGGTGACAAATTTTTCAGTAGTAGTAAATGTTATGAGTAATAAAATATAACTAGGAGTAAGAGGGATGGGGAAAGCTGGGGTGAGGGTGTACTTAAGATAGCATGCCTCTCAAGAGACAACATTTAGGAGAGGTCATATGGCAAAATAAAGGCAATCAGTGGAAGATCTGGGAGCCCAGAGATGAGCCAGAACTTGGGCAAATACGAAAGTGCTAACACATGAAGACAGTTTGGAGAGGTGAAGGAGAAATGTAGGTCATTGTGGCCATAGTCTTGGGCAAAGGAAAAAGTGAGATGAAAAGTTGAATAGTTCAGAGAATGCTATTCAAGTCTCAACTGGTTACTTACTAGTTGTGTGGAATCAAAACATCTTATTTGCTCTCCAGAACTTATTCATCTTCTAACTACAAGTTTGTAGTGCACGGCATTGTGATTGTGGTCAATGATACTGTGTTATATACTTCAAACTTGCTAAGAGACTAGATCTTAAATGTCTTTAACACAAAAAAAGAAACAATGATTATGTGATAGAGGTGTTAGCTAACACTGGGATAGTAATCATGTTCCAATATATAAATGTATTCAATCAACACATTGTATGCCTTAAATGTACATAATGTCCAATGTCAATTATATCATAGTGATTGGCGTAGCATGGGTGCTCAGTCCTGTCCAACTCTTTGTGACCCTATGGACCGCAGCCGGCCAGGCTCCTCTTTCCATAAAATTTTTCCAAGCAAAAATACTGAAGTGGGTTGCTATTTCCTCCTTCAGGGAATCTTCCCAACCCGGGGATCAAACCTGGGTCTCCTGCATATCCCACATTGGCAAGCAGATTCTTTACGACTGAGCCACCTGAGAAGCCCTTAATTATATCATAAATAAATAAAAGATTCTGAGAACAAAAGATGAAAAAAGTAAAATAAATAATAATACCATGTGGAAAAAAAAAAGAGACACATATAAATGGAATGGAATAGACAACCCAGAAATGAACCCATCCTTATAGGTACAATTAATCTACAACAAAGGGGGCAAGAATATACGATAGAGAAAAGACAGTCTCTTCAATAAGTGGTTCTGGAAAAACTGCACAGCTACATTGGAAAGAATAAAATTAGAACATTCTCTAACAACATACACAAAAAATAAACTCAAAATCAATTAAAGATGTAAATGGAAACTATAAAATTAGAAGAAAAACAAAACAAACATAAAAGAGCAGTATGCTCTTTGTTATTTATCTCAGCAATGTTTTTTGATATGTCTCCTCCAGCAAAGGGAAAAAAAGCAAGAGTAAACAAATGGGACTAATCAAACTAAATAGCTTTAGCACAGTGAAAGAAACTATCAAAAGAAGCTAAAAGTCCACTGCTGAATGGGATAATAACTATGTAAGAAACACACTTGACAAGGGGTTAATATGAAAATATACAAAAAATTCACATAACTCAACATAAAAACCAAAACAACCTGATTTAAGAAATGAGCAGAGGGCCTGAACATGTCTTTTCCAAAAGAAGGTATTGAGATAACCAACAGACACATGAAAAGATGCTCAACATCACTAATCATCAGAGAAACACAAATTAAAGCTGAAATGATATATCATCTTACACCTGTCAGAATGCAAAAAAGATCCCAAACAACAAATGTTGGCAAAAACAGGAAGATAGGGGGAAACTTTTAAACTCTTGGTGAGAATGTAAATTAGTGTAGCCACTAGGGAAAACAGTATGGATGCTCCTCAAAAAATTAAAAATCAAACTACCATATGATCCAAAAATTCTACTCTTGGGTATGTATTCAAAGACAACAAAAACACTAATTTAAGGACACATGCACCCCAAAATGTTCATAGCAGGATTATTTACAATAGTCAATATATAGAAGCAACCTAAGTGTCCGTCAACAGATGAAAGATAAAGAAATGGTATATATAAACAATGGAATATTACTGAGCCACAGAAAGAAATTCTGCCATTTACAACAATGTGGATCTGCATAGAGAATATTATGCTTAGTGAAATAAGTTAGAGAAAGACAAATACTGTATAGTATTACTTAGACTTACAGACACAGAGGAAAAAACAAGTGGCTACCAGTGAAGAGAGGGAAGAGAGGAGGGGCAAGATAGGGGTGTAGGATTAAGAGTTGCAAACTACTATGTATAAAATAGATAAGCAACAAGGATATATTGTACAATATATGAAAATATAGCCATTATCTGTTGTAACTTTAAGTGGAATATAATCTATAAAAATATCGAATCACTTTGCTGTACACCTGAAAGTAACATTGTAAATCAACTATACTTCAGTTTTTAAAAACTTGGTCTATAAATAAAGTTTATCCAGAAAGAGAGAAAAAAAACATATGTAAAAAGTACGTTGGAAGGTGCCACTGAAGCCTGGACTGACATGTCTGAAACTAAGACCCTTATAAATAAGGATCTTCCCATTCCTACTGATATGTTTTCCAAAGTCACTTCCTGCAATTATTATTGGTCTTGAGTATATGAAGCCTTGTCCTTACCTTGGAAATATCTCTATCAAAAGGCTTTTTTTCCCCTGACATGTACACTACTTTTATAAAATTTGTAGCTAACGAGAACCTACTGTATAGCACAAGGAACTTTACTCAGTGCCCTGTGGTGATCTAAATGGGAAATGAATCTGAGAAAGAGTGGATAATGTATAACTGATTCACTTTGATGTATAGCAGAAACTAACACAACATTGTAAAGCAACTATACTCCAATGAATTTTTTTCAAAATGCTTTTACCTCAATTAAGTCTCTATTTTCCCAGAGACAGACTAGGAAACAGACATTTAAAACAGACTTTTAATCAAGAGAAAGTATTCGAGTATTATTTCAGCCTTCTCAAGCTTTCCATGTTGTCCCTTCCCACCTCAGATTCCCTCTTATTTTAATTTAGTGAGCAGAATGTCTGGCTGCATCACCATAGCAACCAGCAGCAAGGGCCAATTAAGCTATAATTGTGTCATTAAACACCTGAGTTGATTATAGAGCCCAGAATATTGTATGGAGGACAGAAGCTGACAGGAAAGACAGTAGGACTCAATTGGAGAGATGTGAAGCAGCTGATTAGCTGGGGGCTACAAACCTTTTCCCACCTCCAGTCCATGGGATCCATCAGCTTGTTTGTGTACAATGTATAATGTACCCTGAACAACCAGGCCAGAGGGAGGGGAAAGAAAGTGCAGTGGCGAGGGGAGGAAGTGGTCACCTCTCTCCCATCTACCCTTCTCACACACAGGTGTGAGCTTATTTTCTCAATGGCTTATTTCTAGAGCTGTATGCACAGTGCCTGGATTTCCAAATGGCTCAGTGGGTAAATCTGAATGCAGAGTTCCAAATTATAGCAAGGAGAGATAAGAAAGCCTTCCTCAATGATCAATGCAAAAAAAAAAAAAATAGAAGAAAACAATAGAATGGGAAAGACTAGAGATCTTTTCAAGAAAATTAGAGATACCAAGGGAACAGTTCATGCAAAGATGGGCACAATAAAGGAATGTGCCCATACAGAAATGGTATGAATCTAACCAAAGCAGAAGTTATTAAGGAGAGGTGACAAGAATATACAGAAGAACTGTACAAAAAAGATCTTAATGACCCAGATAATGACCCAGATCTTAATGACCCATGATGGCATGATCATGCATCTAGAGCCAGATATCCTGGAATGAAAAGTCAAATAGGCCTTAGGAAGCATCACTATGAGCAAAGCTAGTGGAGGTGATAGAGTTAAAGTTCAGCTATTTCAAATCTTAAAAGATGATGCTGTGAAAGTGCTACATTCAATATGCCAGCAAATTTGGAAAACTCAGCTGTGGCCACAGGACTGGAAAAGGTCAATTTTTATTCCAATTCCAAAGAAAGGCGATACCAAAGAATGTTCAGACTACTGCACAATCACACTCATCTCACACACTGAAAAGTAATGCTCAAAATTCTCCAAGCCAGGCTTCAAAAGTACATGAAGCGTGAACTCCCAGATGTTCAAGCTTAATTTAGAAAAGGCAGAGGAACCAGAGGTCAAATTGTCAACATCTGCTGAATCATTGAAAACAGCAAGAAAGTTCCAGAAAAACATCTACTTCTGCTCTATTGACTACAACAAAGCCTTTGACTATGTGGTTCACAGCAAGCTGTGGAAAATTCTTAAAGAGATGGGAATACCAGACCCCTTCACCTGCTGCCTGAGAAATCTGTATGCAGGTCAAGAAGCAACAGTTAGAACTGGACATGGGCCAACAGACTATTTCCGTTCCAAATAGGAAAAGGAGTACATCAAGGCTGTATATTGTCACCCTGTTTATTTAACTTATATGCAGAGTACATCATGAGAAATGCCAGGTTGGATGAAACACAAGGTAGAATCAAGATTTCCAGGAGAAATATCAATAACCTCAGATATACAGATGACACCACCCTTATGGCAGGAAGCAAAGAAAAACTAATGAGCCTCTTGATGAAAGTGAAAGAGGAGAGTGAAAAAGGTGGCTTTAAATTCAACATTCAGAAAACTAAGATTCTGCACCTGGTCCCATCACTTCATGGCAAATAGTTGGGGAAATAATGGACACAGTGAGAGTTTATTTTCTTGGGCTCCAAAATCACTGCAGATGGTGACTACAGCCATGAAATAAAAAGACGCTTGCTTCTTGGAAGAAAAGCTATGACCAAACTAGACAACATATTAAAAAGCAGAGACATCACTTTGCCAACAAAGGTCCATCTACTCAAAGCTATGGTTTTTCCAGTAGTCAGGTATGGATGTGAGAGTTGGACTATAAAGAAAGCTGAGGGCCGAAGAATTGATGCTTTTGAACTGTCGTGTTGGAGAAGACTCTTGAGAGTACCTTGGACTGGAAGGAGATCCAAAAAGTCCATCATAAAGGACATTAGTCCTGAATATTCTTTGGAAGGACTGATGATGAAGCTGAAACTCCAATACCCTGACCACCTGATGTGAAGAAATGACTCATTGGAAAAGACTCTGATGTTGGGAAAGATTGAAGGCATGAGGAGAAGGGGTTGACAAAGGATCAGATGGTTGGATGGCATCATCGACTCGATGGACATGGGTTTGAGTAAGCTGTGACAGTTGGTGATGGACAGGGAAGCCTGGCGTGCTGCAGTCCATGGGGTCGCAAAAAGTCAGACATCACTGAGTGACTGAACTGAACCTGAACTGAACAGTGGGTAAAAGAATCAGTATGCAATGCAGGAGATGCAGGAGATGCAGGAAATGTGGGTTCCAACCCTGGGTGGGGAAGATCCCCTGTAGGAGGGCATACACATTCCAGTATTCTTGCCTGGAGAATCCCATGGACGGAGGAACCTGGTGGGTTGCTGCCGTCCATAGGATCGAAAAGAGTCAGACACGACTGAGTGACTGAGCATGGAGGCATACATGCTCAGTGCCTAGAGGAATGCCTGGCTCACAATAAGTGCTCTTAGCTGCCGACTGGCAATCCTACTAGACAGAGCCTGATATAATCAACTGAATCCTGAGACTGACTCATAACTCTATCAGTAACAAAGCTTATGATCTAAGACTTGGTCTTACCCACCCTAGGATTTAATTTCCCATTATTTACAATGTAAAATCTTTACAGTCCTGACTGAATAGCCTAAGATTCTAAGATCCTGTAAATGAAGACCATGCTCTCTCATGATCCTTTTTACCTTGCCAAAATCCATATTTTTTGACAAAATGCTGGGCCCTAATTAAGTGAAGCAGTTTAGGATAAATAACTGAGTGAAACTAGGAGACTATAGAAATATGATATTGCATTGTTGCTAAGTCGTGTTCAACTCTTTGCCACCTCTAGACTGCCTCCTCCACTATACCCCAGAGTTTGCTCAAATGCATATCCATTGAGTCAGTGATGCTATCTAACCATCTCATCCTCTGCTTTCCCCTTCTCTGTTTGCCTTCAATTCTTTTCAGCATCAGGTTTTGTCCAATGAGTCAGCTCTTTGCATTAGGTGGCTAAAACACTGGAGCTTCAGCTTCAGCATCAGTCTTTGCAATGAATATTCAGGGTTGATTTTCTTTAGCATTGACTGGTTTGATCTCCTTGCACCATGGCTGAAAAGCATTAATTATTTGGCACTCAGCCTTCTTTATGGTCCAACTTTTACATCCGTACATGACTACTGGAAAAGCCATAGCTTTTTAATACTTTGTCTAGGTTTCTCATTGCTTTCCTTCGAAGGAGCAAGCATCTCTGAATTTCATGTCTGTAGTCTTTGTCCACAGAGTGATTTGGAGCCCAAGAAAATAAAGTGTGTCACTGTTCCCACTTTTCTCCCTTCTATTTGTCATGAAGTAATGAGACTGGATGCCATGATCTTAGCTTTTTTAAACGTTGAATTTCAAGCCAGCTCTTTCCTCTTTCACTTTCATCAAGAGATTCTTTATGCCATTACAGTGGTATCATTTGCATATCTGAGATTGTTCATATTTCTTTCAGCAACTGTGTATCCAGCTTGTGATTCACGCAGCCCAGGATTTCACATGATGCACTCTGCATATAAGTTAAATAAGCAGGGTGACAATATACAGCCTTGTGGTACTCCTTTCTTAATTTGGGTCCAGTCAGTTTTTCTATGTCCTGTTTTAACTGTTGCTTCTTGACCTACATACAGATTTCTCAGGAGATAGGTAAAGTGGTTTGGTACTCCCATCTTTTTAAGAGTTTTCCACAGCTGTGATCCATATAGTCAAAGCTTTAGCATAGTCAATGAAGCAGAAGTAGATATTATTTCAGGAACTCCTTTGCTTTCTCCATGATTCAGTTTGATGATTCAATGCTTACAATTTGATGTCTGGTTCCTCTGCCTCTTCAAAATCCAGGTTGTATATCTGAAAGTTCTTGGTTCACAAGCTGTTGAAGCCTAGCTTGAAGGATTTTGAGCATTACCTTGCTAGCATGTGAATTGAGTGTAATTGTGTGGTAGTTTAGACATTCTTTGGCATTGCCCTTCTTTGGAATTGGAATGAAAACTGAGCTTTTACAGTCCTTTTGAGTTTTCTAAATTTGCTGACATATTGATTGCAGCACTTTACCAACATCATCTTTTAGGATTTTAAGTAGATCAGCTGGAATTCCATTACATCCACTAACTTTGTTCATAGTAATGCTTTCTATGGTCTACTTGACTTCACACTCCAGGATGTCTGGCTCTAGATTAGTGACACACCATTGCAATTTTCTGGATCATTAAGACATTTTTTTGTACAGTTTTGTGTATTCTTGCCACCTATCCTTAATCTCTTCTGCTTCTGTTAGGTCTTCACTGTTTCTGTTCTTTTTTGTGCCCATCTTGATATTATGTGGCTAGAGTTAACTGGAATGCAAATGCAAGATGAAGTTTTAATTTCTCTCATCCATGTGTAGCAGCTTCATACAATTCCTTCAAGTGGGAATAAAGAGAAATATAATTCACATACCATAAAAATCACCTGTTTAAATTGCATGATTCAATGGTTTTGAGTATATTCACAGAATTGTACAGCCATCATAACAATAGAATATTTTATCATTTCAATAAAAAGCCATGGATCTTTTAGCAGTCACTGCTCACCTTCTCTTAATTCATTCAGGCATAAGAAAACACTAATATACATTTACTACTTAAGAATTTGCTTATTCATTCCAGGCATTTCATGTAAATGAAATCATACAGTATGTGATTTTTTTGTGTGACTGGTTTCTTTCACATAATGTAACATTTTCAGCATTCTAGTAAATGTCAAGTGGTATCTCATTGTGGCTTCGATTTGTGTTTCCTTAATGGAAAATAATATACAGAATCCTTTCGTGTGCTTATTGGCCATTTGCTTATCTTCCTTAGAGAAATATCTGCTTAGATCCTCGGTTCATTTATTAATTTGATATTTGATATTTTAGTATTGGATTGCAAGAGTTCTTCACGCATTCTACATTCAAGTCCCTTATAAGATACATGGATTGCAAATAATTTACCTAGTTCTAGGGGTTGTATTTTCAAATTGTTGGTTTACTTTGAAGTGGAATCATTTTAATTTTAATGATGCCCCATTATGTGTTTTTTTAAATGTTTTCTGAGCATTTGGTATCATATCAAAGAAACCATGGCCTGTGTAAATTTAGTCTTATATTTTATTACAAAAGTTTTATAACTTTAGAAATTATGTTTAAATTTTAGATTCATTTTGAGTTATTTTCATAGATGGTATATATTGTATATATAGTAAGGGTCTATTTTATCTGTCTCTTATACACATCTAGAGATACCAAGGGAACAGTTCATGCAAAGATGGGCACAATAAAGGAATGTGCCCATACAGAAATGGTATGAATCTAACCAAAGCAGAAGTTATTAAGGAGAGGTGACAAGAATATACAGAAGAACTGTACAAAAAAGATCTTAATGACCCAGATAATGACCCAGATCTTAATGACCCATGATGGCATGATCATGCATCTAGAGCCAGATATCCTGGAATGAAAAGTCAAATAGGCCTTAGGAAGCATCACTATGAGCAAAGCTAGTGGAGGTGATAGAGTTAAAGTTCAGCTATTTCAAATCTTAAAAGATGATGCTGTGAAAGTGCTACATTCAATATGCCAGCAAATTTGGAAAACTCAGCTGTGGCCACAGGACTGGAAAAGGTCAATTTTTATTCCAATTCCAAAGAAAGGCGATACCAAAGAATGTTCAGACTACTGCACAATCACACTCATCTCACACACTGAAAAGTAATGCTCAAAATTCTCCAAGCCAGGCTTCAAAAGTACATGAAGCGTGAACTCCCAGATGTTCAAGCTTAATTTAGAAAAGGCAGAGGAACCAGAGGTCAAATTGTCAACATCTGCTGAATCATTGAAAACAGCAAGAAAGTTCCAGAAAAACATCACTATTTTGATGACAGTGACTTTGTAGTAAGTTGTGAAATCAGGAAATGTGAGACTTCAAAGCTTGTTGTAGCCTTTTTTTTTAATTGAAGTATAATTTACATACAGTAAAACTTCCTCTTTTTAGTGTATAACCCTGCTAGTGTGGAAAACACATAAATTTACATCATCACTATAGTAATCAAGATACAGAACATTTTCATGTGTTGTGTTTTAGTTGTTAAGTCGTGTCTGACTCTTGTGACTACATGGACTGTAGCCTGTCAGGCTCCTCTGTCCATGGGCTTCTTCATGCAAGAATACCGGAGTGGGCTGACATTTCCTTCTCTATGTTCTAGTTTTTTTTTCCAGATGAAATTGTTCCATATTTGGTGTTACTGTGGGAAGAGATGTGTTCAGAATCTTAATACATCACCTTCTTGAACCACAGCCCCTATTTTATTTTATTTTTTTGATGCCATTCTAAATCACTTTTCTTATCTTCCTTTTTAGATTTTTCATTGTTAGGGTATAAAAATACCAATTATTTTTATATGTTGATTTTTTTACCCTGTAGCTTTCATGAAATTTACATATGGTCATTTACATGTTCCAATACTGTTCTCTCAAATCATTCCACCCTCGCCTTCTCCCACTGAGTCCAAAAGTCTGTTCTTTACGTCTGTGTCTCTTTTGCTGCCCTGCATGTAGGATCATTGGTACCATCTTTCTAAACTCCATTGCTTTGCCAACAAAGGTCCATCTAGTCAAGGCTATGGTTTTTCCGGTGGTCATGTATGGATGTGAGAGTTGGACTGGTCCAACCAGTCCATCCTACAGATCAGTCCTGAGTGTTCATTGGAAGGACTGATGTTGAAGATGAAACTACAATACTTTGGCCACCTGATGTGAAGAACTGACTCATCTGAAAAGACTCTGATGCTGGGAGGGATTGGGGGCAGGAGGCGAAGGGGACGACTAAGGATGAGGTTGAATGGCACCACCGACTCAGTGGACATGAATTTGGGTAAACTACGGGAGTTGGTGATGGACAGGGAGGCCAGGTGTGCTGCGGTTCATGGGATTGCAAAGAGTCGGACACAACTGAGCAACTGAATTGAATTGAACTGAACTGAATGTGTTAATATACAGTATTTGTCTTTCACTTTCTGACTTACTTCACTCTGTATAATGGACTATAGGTTCATCCACCTCACTAGAACTGACTCAGATGCGTTCCTTTTTGTGGCTGAGTTATATTCCATTGTGTTTATGTACCACTACTTCCTTATCCATTCATCTGGTGATAGACAATTATGTTGCTTCCATGTCCTAGCTATTGTAAACAGTGCTGCAATAAACATTGGGGGGTACATGTGTCTCTTTCACTTCTGGTTTCCTCAGGATATATGCCCAGCAGTGGGACTGATGAGTCATATGACAGTTCTATTCCAAGTTGTTGTTGTTTTTTAAGGAATCCTCACACTGTTCAACAGAGTGGCTGTACCAGTTTGCATTCCCACCAAGAGTGTAAAAATGTTCCCTTTTCTCCACACTTCTCCAGCATTTATTGTTTGTAGACTTTTTGATGGTGGCCATTCTGATCCATGTGAGAAGATACCTCATTGCAGTTTGATTTCTTTTTCTCCAATAAAGAGTGATGTTGAGCATCTTTTTATGTTTTTATTCTTTTCTGTGTATATTCTTTGGAGAAATGTCTGTTTAGGTCTTCTGCCTACTTTTTGATTGGGTTGTTCATTTTTCTGGTAATGAGCACTTGAGCTGCTTGTATGTTTTGGAGATTAATTCTTTGTCAGTTGCTTTGTTTGCTATTGTTTTTTCTCCTTTCTGGGGACTATCTTTTCACCTTGCTTATAGTTTCCTTCATGGTGCAAAAGTTCTTACGTTTAATACATCCCTATAGGTCTTCTGCCTACTTTTTGATTGGGTTGTTCATTTTTCTGGTAATGAGCACTTGAGCTGCTTGTATGTTTTGGAGATTAATTCTTTGTCAGTTGCTTTGTTTGCTATTGTTTTTTCTCCTTTCTGGGGACTATCTTTTCACCTTGCTTATAGTTTCCTTCATGGTGCAAAAGTTCTTACGTTTAATTACATCCCTTTTGTTTATTTTTGTTTTTATTTCCATTACTCTGGGAGGTGGGTCATAGAGGATCTTGCTGTGATTTATGTCAGAAAGTGTTTTGCCTATGTTTTCCTCTAAGGGTTTTATAGTTTCTGGTCTTACATTTAGTTCTTTAATCCATTTTGAGTTTACTTTTGTGTATGGTGTTTGAAAGTGTCCCAGTTTCATTCTTCTACATGTAGGTGATCAATTTTCCCAGCACCACTTGTTGAAGAGACTGTCTTTACTCCATTGTATATTTTCGCTTCCTTGTTCAAGGATAAGGTGTCCATAGATGCCTGGAATTGCATTTGAGCTTTCTATGTTGTTCCACAGATCTATATTTCTGTCCTTGTGCCAGTACCATACTGTGTTGATGGCTGTAGCTTTGTAGTATAGTCTGAAGTCTCAAAAGTTGATTCTTTTAGTTCCATTCTCTTTTTCTCAAGATTGCTTTGGATATTTAGGGCCTTTTGTGTTTCTATACAAATTGTAAAATTGTTTGTTCTAATTCTGTGAAAAATACCATTGGTAGTTTGATAGGGATACTCTTGCCTGGAAAATCCCATGGACAGAGGAGCCTGGTAGACTGCAGTCCATGGGGTGGCTAGGAGTTGGACACGACTGAGACTTCACTTTCACTTTTCACTTTCATGCATTGGAGAAGGAAATGGCAACCCACTTGGGTGTTCTTGCCTGGAGAGTCCCAGAGATGGGGGAGTCTGGTGGGCTGCCGTCTATGGTGTCATACAGAGTCGGACATAACTGAAGTAACTTAGCTAGCTGCTGCATTGAATCTATAGATTGCTTTGGGTAGTATACTCATTTTCACTATATTGATTCTTTCATTCCAAGAACATGGCATATTTTTTCAATCTATTTGTGTCATTGATTTTCATCAATGTTTTATAGCTTTCTATATGTGTCTTTTTTTTTCTTTAGTTAAATTCATTCTTAAGTATTTTGTTCTTTTTGTTGCAATGGTGAATGGGATTGTTTCCTTAATTTCTCTTTCTGATTTTTCATCATTAGTGTATAGGAATGCAAGGGATTTATGTGTATTACTTTTGTGTCCTGAGATTTACTATATTCGTTGATTACTGATAGTAATTCTGTCCTGGCATCTTTAGGGTTTTCTGTGTATAAGATCATGTCATCTTCAAACAGTGAGAGGCTTATTTCTTTTCCAATCTGGATTCCTTTTATTTATTTTTCTTCTGTGATTACTGTGACTGGAACTTCTAAAGCTATGTTGAATAATACTGGCAAGAGTGGGCACCCTTTTCTTATTTCTGTTCTCAGGACAAATGCATTCAATTTTACATCACTGAGGATAATGTTTGCTGTGGGTTTGCCATATACGGCCTTTATTATGTTGAGCTATGTTCCTTCTGTGCCTACTTCCTGGAGATTTTTTTTTATGATTGCTGTTGTTGATTAGTCGCTCAGTCATGCCCAACTCTTTGTGACTCCATGGACTGCAGCACACCAGGCTTCCCTGTCCTTCACCATCTTCTGGAACTTGCTCAAACTCATGTCAATTGAGTCAGTGATGCCATCCAACCATCTCATCCTCTGTCATTCTCTTATCCTCCTGTCTTCAATCTTTCCCAGCATCAGGGTCCTGTCCAATGAGTCAGCTCTTCACATCAGGTGGCCAAAGCATTGGAGCTTCAGCATCAGTCCTTCCAATGAATATTCAGGACTGATTTCCTTTAGTATTGACTGGTTTGATCTCCTTTCTATCCAAGGGTCTCTCAAGAGTCTTCTCCAACAGCACATTTCAAAAGCATCAGTTCTTCAGTGCTCAGCCTTCTTTATGATCCAACTCTCACATACATACATGGCTACTAGAAAAAGCCATAGCTTTGACTATACGGATCTTTTTCAGCAAAATAATGTTTCTGCTTTTTAATATGCTATTTAGGTTTGTCATAGACAAACCTTGTTTTTCTTCCAAGGGATAAGTGTCTTTTAACTTCATGGCTGCAGTCACTATCATTAGTGATTTTTGAGACTAAGTAAACAAAGTCTGTCACTGCTTCCATGGTTTCCCCATTTATTTGCCATGATGTAATGGGACCAGATGCCATAATCTTAGTTGTTTGAATACTGATTTTTAAGCCAGCTTTTTCACTCTCCTCTTTCACCTTCATCAAGAGGCTCTTCACTTTCTTCCATAAGGGTAGTGTCATCTGCATATCTGAGATATTTTGATATAAAGATATTTATATTTCTCCAGGCAGTCTTGATTCCAGCTTGTGCTTCATCCAGTCCAGCATTTTGCAGGATGTAATATGCATATAAGTTAAATAAGCAAGGTGACAATATATAACCTTGATGTACTCCTTTCCCAATTTTGAACCAGTCCATTGTTTCACGTCTGATTCTAACTGTTGCTTCTTGACTTGCATACAGGTTTCTCTGGAGGCAGGTAAGGTGTTCCTTTACTCCCATCTCTTTAAAAATTTCCACAGTTTGTTGTTATTCACACAAAGACTTTAGTGTAGTCGGTGAAGCAGAAGTAGATGTTTTTCTGGAATCCTCTTGCTTTTCTATGATCCAATCTATGTTGTCTATTGTCATCTTCATTATTTTTCATTTAATTCTACTCTCAAATTCATGCTTTCTTTCCTTCTACTATCTTTGGTTTTTTTTTTTTTTTGTTAGTAGTTGTTGTTCTTTTTCTTTAGTCAATTTAAGTGTAAGGTTAAGTTGTTTATTTGATGTCTCTCTTGTTTCTTGATATAAACTTGTATTGTTATAAATTTCTCCGCACTGGTTTTACTACATCCCAAAGGTTTTGAGTTGTTCTGTTTTCATTTTTATTTGTTTCTAGCCGTATTTTATTTCCTTATTGGTTATTCTGAAATATATCATTTAACTTCCATGTGTTTGAGATTTTTGTACTCTTTTTCCTGTAGTTGATATCTAATCTTGTAGCCTTGTGATCAGAAACAATGCTTGAAATGTTTTCATTTTTTTCCAAAATTTACCAAGTCTTGATTTGTGGCCCAAGATGTGATCTGTCTTGGTGAATGTTCCATCTAAACCTGAGAAAAAAGTGAAATCTATCATTTTTGGATGAAATGTCCTTTAGATATTAATTAGGTCCAACTGGTCCAATGTACCTTTTATAGATAGTGTTTCCTTATTGATTTTCTGTCTGGATAGTCCGTCTTTTGGTGTCAGTGTGCTATTAGAATCCCCACTATTATCGTGTTGCTGTTATTTCCCCTTTAAAAGTTGTTAGCATTTGCCTAATGTATTGAGATGTTCTTTCGTTGGGTGCATATATATTTATAATTGCTATATCTTCCTCTTGGATTAATCCCTTGTTCATTATGTAGTGTCCTTCTTTGTCTTCTTTAATTCTTTATTTTAAAGTCTATTTAATCTGATATGAGTATTGCTACTCCTGCTTTCTTTTTGCTTCCATTTGCATAGAGTATCTTTTTCCACCCCCTCACTTTGTCTGTCTGTGTTCCTAGGTCTGAAGTTGGTCTCTTCAAGACAGCATGTATAGGGGTATTGTTTTTATATCCATTCAGTCAATCTGTGTCTTGTCGTTGGAGCATTTAATACATTTACATTTAAGGTAATTATTGACATGTATGGTCCTGCTAGCATGTACTTTATTGTTTGGGGTTTATTTTTGTAAGCCTTTTCTTTTTGTGTTTCCTGGCTAGAGACGTTCCTTTGGCATTTGTTGTAGAGGTAGTTTGGTCGTGCTGAATCATCTTAACTTTTGCTTGTCTGTAAAGCTTTTGATTTCTCCTTCAAATCTGAATGAGATCCTTGCTGGTTAAAGTAATCTTGGTTTTAGATTTTTCCCTTTCATTACTTTAAATCCTGCCTTTCCTTTCTGGCCTGCAGGGTTTCTGGTGAAAAATCAGTCTGGGTGTTGACTATAAAGGGGTAGCAAGAAGGAAATGTTTGTTGGGCTGGAATAGTTTTATATGTTGTGTGGTGGTGGTTACATGTGATAAAATGATACAGAACTAAACATTTATACCCAAGGCAGTTTCCTGGTTTTGATATTATATTATATATATTTAAGTAATAATCACTGGGAAATATTGGGTGAAAAGCATACAGAATCTCTTTGCACCAACTTTGCAACTTCCTGTGTTTCAGTAATTATTCTAAAATATTTTAAAACCCTAGTTTTCAATTTTCTGTGTCTTTAAAAATTCTTCCATGACATAATTTGCAGTGCTTATAATATGTTAAATTCCCATAACTGATTCATACTCTCAACCCTCTCCATCACTGTTGAGTTTTCAAGGTTTCCCAATTTGAATAGGTGGTAGTGAGTAGAACATCTTTGTATTTACATTTGTGCTGATATTCAGAATTACTTATGAGCAAACATTTCTCAAAGTTAAATGGCACTTTGAAAGTGCCTGTGTCTTTCAGAACTTTGAATGAATAATTATTCTAAAATATTTTAAAACCCTAGTTTTCAATTTTCTGTGTCTTTAAAAATTCTTCCATGACATAATTTGCAGTGCTTATAATATGTTAAATTCCCATAACTGATTCATACTCTCAACCCTCTCCATCACTGTTGAGTTTTCAAGGTTTCCCAATTTGAATAGGTGGTAGTGAGTAGAACATCTTTGTATTTACATTTGTGCTGATATTCAGAATTACTTATGAGCAAACATTTCTCAAAGTTAAATGGCACTTTGAAAGTGCCTGTGTCTTTCAGAACTTTGAATGAAATGCTGCCAAATGGCTTTCATTGATGTTGCTCCAATATAGGGTCTCATGGGTAATGTGATAGTGTTCAAGTGAATGCTTCCATTGGATATCATTAATTACATTGGGTCTGTGCTTATTTCATTAATTAACATTACTTAATCCTTATTGTTTTATACAGGCTTTAAAAATATTAT